>JAWNZC010000175.1:100000-115000 GCA_035771165.1 Paragorgia papillata | reverse complement strand
CGAATTTTAGTAGAAATAAGAAAAAAAATAAGAATTTAAGAAAAAAACATATTTATAGAAAATTAGGTAATACTACTAATGATGATGGAGGCGGTGTAAATAAAAACATTGAAAAATATAAGCGTAATTGTCGATTAGGCGTTTTTTATGTAATATGTGATAGGCTAAATCGTGTTATTAAAAATTGTTGTTTTGTAGTTAGTTTATTAGTCGGAATTTCGTATTTAAAAAAAGATGATAAATATAAAAAAATGGAAAGAACTCCTCATAAAGGAGTAGATGATCTTTATACTGTCGATGAAATTCGTAATATTTATCAACAGTGCGGAATTCCTGAAGGAGAGGTGAAAACAAATAATTTTCGTAATATTTATGAGAAATTTCTTAAAGTTCAGGGTGTTGATTTGGTAGTATATTCTCATAAGTTTGATGACTGTATTATTTATGATTCTCGTACGGATGAGAATGGTAATTTAATAAAATTAACAAATAATGTTGTTTGTTTATGGTTAAATAATAAACATTATGATGTTGTTTTAAACATGTGTAAATTTTCTAAACTTAACCCTTCATCCTTTTGTGTTAAATGTATGAGTTATTTTAGACATTTTGAACATAAAGATAATCATATGTGTAATAGTAATTTAACATGTCAAAGATGTTTTAGACAAACTAAATGTCAACGTGAATTAAAGATTGAATGTTCTAATTGTAACATTTTATTTTTTAATGAACAATGTTTTTCAAACCATCTTACCAATAGAATTTTTAAACCAAAACAACCTAATTATGAGAGATTACAGTCTATCAATTTCATGGATGTTTCTAGCATGGATGTCCAAATTGTTTTTATCCATATGAAATTAATAAGATAAATAATGAGAAATTTTGTCATCTTTATTCAGCTACTAAAAAATTTTCATATCAATTAGAAAAAAACGGTTTCAAAGTTGTAGAAAAATGGGAATGTAATTTTTTAGAGGAAAATAAATTTAGTAAAAATGATTTAGATGAGAAAAAATTATTTTTTTACGAATATATTCCCTTAGACCCGCGTGATGCACTTTACGGTGGTAGAACTTCACCTGTTTGTTTGTTTAGGAATATCAATGAAAATGAAAAAAAATTTTACATTGACTTTACCTCTTTATATCCATTTGTTCAAAAAAGTAATAAGTTTCCCGTTGGTCATCCAACAGTGTACACTAAAGATGAATGTAAAAATAAAGATCTATAAAAAATATTCGGTTTAGTGAAATGTCGTATTTTACCTCCTCAAGATTTATATTTTCCTGTATTACCTTCGCGTATAAATGGAAAATTATTATTTCCTTTGTGCTATTCATGCACTAATTCTACGCAATTAACTCGTTGTTTACATAATGAAAACGAACGAAGTATACTAGGAACGTGGACAAGTATTGAAGTAAATAAAGCTATTGAAAAAGGTTATCGAATGAAAATTTTTTTTGAAATTTATGATTTTTCTCGACAAGAAAAAATATTTCAAGATTATGTAAATTGTTTTCTAAAAATTAAACAACAAGCATCGGGTTATCCAAACGAATGTTACGACGCTAATAAAATATTAATTGAAAGCAAAGTAGATGAGTATATCAAAAATTATTAGGAGAATGAAGGTATTTTACTCGATAAAAATAAGATTTGTTACAATCCAGGATTGCGTAGTACAGCTAAACAAATATTAAACGCACTTTGGGGAAAATTTGTTCAAAATGAGAATAATACAAAAGTTGATTTTTTAACTGAATATGACGAATTATTACAATTAGCGAACGATCCTAATGTAAAATTAACGGGTATTGATTTTGTTAATGGTGAAAATTTACGAGTTACTTATATGAAAACAGATGAAACAACAGCCCCGCTAAAAACGGGAAATGTAATTATTGCGTGTTTTGTAACAGCCTATTCACGTTTGAAATTATTTGATTTAATTGATAAATTAGGTGAACGTGTTTCATATTTTGATACGGATTCTGTTTTTTATGTTAAAAAAAATAACGAAGACGGTATTGAAACAGGAAATTATTTAGGAGAATTAACAAATGAGTTAAAAGAGAACGAGTGGATTACTCAATTTTGTTCTACTGGTCCAAAATCTTATTCTTATCGAACTAATTTAACCGAAAAAGATGAAGATGGTAATGTCGAAAAAGACGAGGATGGTAATGATAAAATTAAAGAAGTTATTCATATTAAAGGTTTTTGTTTAACTAATATGAATGTAAAAAAAAAATTAAATTTTGAATCGTTGTCTAAATGTGTTGAAAAAAAAAGATAAAAAAAATTACAATTAAATATAACGATAAAATAACAAGAGATAAATTAAATCATATTTTTGTACAAGACGAAACTAAAATATTTACTTTTACTTTTAATAAACGTGTTGTTAAAGATAATTTTTATACTTTTCCGTATGGTTTTTTAGAAAATACTGGCTAAACTAAACAGTGCTGTAATACCATTTCAACATCCTTTTATGTTAACATTATGCGGTCCCAGTCAATCTGGAAAGACATTTTGGATATATAAATTACTGAATTCTATTGAAGTGATGATTGAACTAAAAATTAATAAAATTATTTATCTCTACACGGCACAACAACCAATATATCAAACTATAGAAAAGATTATTAAAGAAAAACAAATAAAAATTAATTTTATTGATTGTAAAAAAAGAATTCCAACAGCTGATGAATTACAAACGAATTTAATCGATAATACTTTAATAATTTTAGACGATCTTATGACTATTATTACGTCTTCGAAAGAAAATTTAGATAAATTAAATAATTATGCATCACGTGATGCGCACCATAAAAATATTAGCGTAATTTTTATATGTCAAAATTTAATGTATGGTGATGGAAAATTACGAAATTCACGTATTAATAGCCAATATCATGTAATATTTAAAAATATTGCAGATGTACGAAATATGTATACTATTTGTGATAAAAAAATAAAGAGAAAAGTATTCGATAGTGTATTGGACAATGTTATTCAAAACCCATATGGTTATTTGTTATTTGATAATTGTACAAATAGTTATGAAAATTCGCGACTTCGAACTAATATTTTTCCAGGTGAAAATACGATAATTTATGATGTATAAAAAAACAAACAAAAATAATAAATTAAAAAAAAATAAAATGAATTTGTCTTTTTTTACTATATAAATAAAGAAAAAATAGTTTTTTCTACTTTTGCGTTACGAACGTGGAAGAAGAAAGAAAGAGTGGCTGGTCTGCTGGGTCCAATCTTAGGTTTACTAGGACTAGGTGGTGGTGCGAGTGTAAAAAGGAAAAAAATGCTAGGTGGTGGCGCTAGTGTAAAAAGGAAAAAAACAAACCAACGTGGGGGTTTATTTTTTAGTGATTTTGCTAAAATAGGAAAAATAACTAAAAAAAGACGTTATAAAAAAAGAAAGCAAAGTGGTGGAACCGCTACGTATGTTGACCCAAAGCTTAGAAGAGGATTGATGGTGAGAAGAGGAATGATGAATATGTGGTAAAAAAATTAAAAATGTCGCATCAAAAAGGTGGATTTATGTTTATTGGACCCATTTTAGAAGGCCTAAAAAATTTAGGTGGAGGTAGTGGTTTCACGAGGAGGAACCCACAATTCTATAAAAATCAACGACTTTTTAATTCTGTAAAATACAATAGAAATTATAAAAAAAACAAAGGTGGTAGTGTTGGAAAAAAATATAAAAGATCAAAAAATAGACATTCACATCGTGACACACATTTTTCATTAGGTTCAGTTTGGTAAATGTATAAAAAAAGGAAAAATAGACGGTATACGTGTAAATAGTAAAAATATATTAAAAATTATTTGTAAAGAAGAAAAGTAGAAAAAAAAACACATTTATTTTTTAATAAAAGATTTATAAAAATTACAACATTTTTGTTCAGTTTCCTTTTTTTTACAACATTTTTTAAATATAATTTTATCAATAATTTTACCATACTTTGAATCTAGTTTTTTCTTTAAAAATAAATCATTATTTATTTTACGTTTATATTTTACATTTTTTATTTTCTATTTATTATTATTATTTTCATCTTTATTTCTACTTTTATGATACAAATATAATAAACACCAATAACCGCAAGTATAAGTAATTATTGATTGTAAAGATTTTTTTTTGACAATATATAAAAATAAAATTATTTGTTTTTGCATATTCTTTCCAATAATTTCTATTATAAAAATTTACAGATTTTGCAAAACTATCAAAAAAATACATTTTATTATTATCTAGCCATACTGCAACCCAATGTCGGCCCTCTTCATGACTTTCATCGGTATTCCATATCCAACAACAGCCATTTTTTTTTTCTTTAATATTTGCCGGAAATTGATTGGCAGCAAATGTACCCAAGAAAAATTAAAAAAAAAAAAAATTATTGATAGCAATTTCATTAATCTCGTTTGTAAAAAGAAAACGGTTTAAAAAACATAAATCTTTACAATTATTCATTGTTGTTTTCTACCCCGTATTTTTACACGATCATATTTTTCAAACGGTTTTGGAATTAGCGAAAGTGTTTTTTGTTTTTTTTTCTTTACTTCCTCGTGTTCATTAAAAAGATTATCCAACTCATAATCGTCAGAAGAAGATTTATCAGAAGAAGGTTTATCATTACCTTTATATATTTTTTTAATAAATTATTCCGAATAAAACTTGTTGGCATATTTTAATTTATTTTTAAATATTTTAATGCTACATCATGTTGATTCGCTGACAAATTAAAAGATGTTTGTTTAGTAGCATTATGTGATAAATCATATATTAAATCTGCTCTATTAATATTTCATTTACCCATTTTTATATTTTCTTCACTCATTCCTTTTTTTTTTTTATTTTTTATTCTTGTTTCATTTACATTAGTAGTACCACTTCCGCCCGCCGGTTCTTCCTCCTCTGCTTTTACTACGCCCTTTTTTTTTCATCATCAATTTTACGTTTGTAATATTTTTTTTTTTTTTAAATTGTACCATACTTTCACCAACACGTTCTTTCTGACCATCTGTAACGAGATTTTCTAAATCCTTTTTTTTCCCATTAAGTTCATATTCATCTTGATTTTTTATTCCTTGTAAAAATCTTTTTTCATTACCAGCAGCTTTTATATGTTCAAACATTTAATTTAATTTAACTGAATCAACTAATTGTAGTCTATTCACCATTTTTTTTAATTGCAGAAATATAATTACAAGCTTTTTCTAGAATACCAGCTAAACAGTGATCTTCACATATCATTAACTTAAGATCAAATGAATCGATTTTATTACATGCTATTTTTTTAAGAATATATTTATATTCACGTGAACATTGTATTGGAATTTTTTTATTTACAATATTTTTTAATAACGTAATAATTTTTTTTTGTAAAGATTTGTTATATAAAGTATGTTTTTTTCGCATATTTGATTTAAGAAATTTATTAATTTGCGGTAAAAATTTTTGTTTTTCATTTTTTTTTTAATTTGATTATATAACATAATAGTTTTTAATATTTTTGTTTCGTCTTCTTCATCCTCATTATCACCCTCATTATCATCAGTGTTGCTACTATATTCTTCAATCATACTTTCTTCTTCTTCTTCTTTTTCTTTTTTTTCCTCTTCTTCTTCTTCGTCATCAGAAGATTCAAATTCAGAAATTTCTTCAGATTTTTCTTTTTTTTTTTCTTCTTCTTCATTATCAGTTTCAAACTCAGAAATTTCTTCTTTTTCCTTCTCCATGTTTTTTTAACTAAATTTTGAAATAAGTGGATAAATAACGATATGTTCTTTGTTTAAATGTTTATTTGGATCAACAATTTTTGTTTTTATCGATTGTTTTTTTTTACTTTTTTTTTCTTTTTCCATTTTTTGTTTGCCACAGTTGCGTCTTCCTCTTCTACGTGCGATCCAAAGTAGAGGTTACATGTTGCGTAATAATATAAAGGGTAAATGTTTTTGTTTTTTTGTTAATTTCTTTTATTTTTTTTGTTTTTATTTTCTTCTTTTTCCATCAAATCGACGACGAGTTCTCCATCAAATATTGTACAATAAACGAGCTGGTGACGAAACTCCGACTTTTATTTCGTTACGAAATTCACCAATAAACAGCATTACTCCAACAGCTGTATTTTGCGAAAATTCAATATGTGCGTTAACTACACCGCTGGGTCGATTGGGTAATACTTTTAGATGAGTATCATTATTTGATGTTAGATCGAATCCGAAAATTGCATAACCGTTAATAAATTGGTTGTAAGTTATAGGCATTTCTGAAAATCTTTTATTAAGCACTTTACGTAATAATCGGTAGGCTTCTATTGAATTTTTTATAGTTTCCACACTAACATTATTTACTGAAATATTTGAAATATTTTCCAATCGAAATCTAAATGCATTAGATAGAGCTGTACCGTTGAAATTATTTTGACGAACAAACATCATAAATAAACGTACTGGACAACTACCATTAAATATATCATTTACAATTAAGCTTCTTCTACCAACCGGAATAGTCTCTGTTACTGTACGTAATGTGGTAGAATAATATTTAGCTTCTTTTTGATTTGTCACAAACGATGTATTTAACGCGTCTGTTAATTGATCTTTGGTTTTAAAAACGGAATTGTCAACTTAAAATTTTCCAAACCAATTTTACCGGTATTTATGGGTAAATCAGCCTGATGATCTTCTTGTTGGCATACGACTCGATTATCAGCTCTTGATAATCTTATTTCAACTTTGAAAACACTTGGAAGAAATTGTTCACCGCCATCGCCACTGAAACGGGGTAAGTCAACAATATCAATTAAATGAGCTGTAGTAGCATTTAAAAGTGTATGTCTGTTTAACATTGCCACATTGTTTCCCAACATGGTTTCCATTTGACCAGCTGTATCGAGATAACAACAATTTACCTCTGGGAAATCTTTATATTGCGTTGGTGATTCGCGTATTATAAATTTAAGATATGAAGCATAATAAGAAAAATTATCAGCAGGTGTAACTAAACAATCATTCAACATTAATTCTTTTGTTTTCCATAATGTTCGTAAAATAAGAGGCGGAGGAACAAGTCTTGCGTTTGCAGTTGATAATACACCTGCATCGTTAGTAATACTAACATCCGCTGATAATTCAGCATCACTTGTTCTCATTAACCCAATACTATTACCATTGTGAGTGAAACTATATACCGCAGAAAATTTATCTTTTGGATTCGAAAAAATTTCAATTAAACGTTTTTCCAAAAAAAGATCATTATATGGGCTTGATTTAAAAAATTCTAGCGGTTTACTAAATAATGTATCGTGTTGTTCAACCTCTTGTTCTGAAGGATCTATTTCCATTTTTTATTTTTTTTAAATGTTTTTTAAGCGTTAATTTAAAAATTTTTTCCTGTAGTGTTTAATAGCTGAGGAAGAAACATTCCAAGTGCTAAAGCTGCTCCAAAAGCACCTCCTTTTTGTACTTTTCTTATTATTATTCTTGTTCTTTCTTTTTTTCCCATTTTTTTTTCTTTAGTTAAAACAACAACGAGAAACAAACAAGTAATGATTTTTTTTATAAAAAACCTTTATTTTAAATGATTACAAAACATTATTTTTTTTAAATAAACACTTTTTTTAGCGTGTTAAACGTAAGAGCGCAGGATCAATCGGTGTTTTTGTTCTTTTTCTTTTTTTGGTTTTTATTAATTTTTTATCGTGATCTTCAGACATATTTTTTGGTAAACCCACATGACCATTCAATAAAATTTCTTCTTTAGTTAAACTACTTTTTGAAATTATAAAATGTCCTGCTTGATATTCTCCACCATTTCTTGTACCATTCATTAATTCAACATAATCCCTTTCAGTTAATTTTCCAGTTTTTTTGCGCATTAATTTATTCATTTTTTTCAGACAATTCAGATCGTTCTTTTACCAATTCAAAAAACGTAATGTTCAGTTTTCATCTTCATGTAAACTTAAATAAAATGTAATTTCTTCATTTTTTAAATTGTAATCATTTTCGTATGCAATAAAAAACTGAATTTTTTCTTTAGCATCTTTTAAATTCGTTAATAAAAAAAAAGTTAATTTTCTTTTATTATTATTATTCATTCCATAAAAATCTTTTTCATTAACAAATAATAATAAACGTTTTGCAAATAAAAAAAATTGGCTAGAAGCGTCAGGGTTGTTTGTACGTGTTAAATGAGAATCCTTTGTATTTACAATTTTTAAATTTGTTTGGTTTTTTTCTTCTAAATTTTTTTTAAATCCTGAAAAATCAATTTTTCTTGAATAAAATTGAATAAAATTTAAATTCCATAACACGTTATTATTGTTATACGTTTCTGGTTTTAAAAAAGTATGCGTAAATTCATATTTTTCAATACATAAAATTCCACCTGTCTCTTTTAATTTTACCTTAAGCATTATGAATTAATCCTTCAATATTAACAGTTCCTGAATCAAATGGAATTTTTTTTCCCACGCTGTCTTTTAATATTATATGCAATGAATTTATTTTCATTTTTTTAAATTTTCTTTTAACTGAGGGTGGTGAATAAACGATTAATTCACCATTTCCCTTTCCTTGCTCACTCCAACGAATTGGAATTGTAGTTAATAATTCTGATGACGTATCACCAATAAAACTTCTTTCTAATTCTTCACAATAAACAAATATTTTATCCAATCCATCAGAAATATCGGGTAAATAATTTGCAATAACTGTATGTTGCGTACTATCAAGTTTCTTTTGATCTGTATTTTGATTAAAATTAATCGTTGTATCCGAAAAGCCTAATATAAATGCTAAATTTTTAGAAAATTTCAAATTAATATCTATAAAAAAAAATTTTTTTTGATTTTCTTTATTTATTGACGCTTTTGATAAATGATAAATTTCAATTGGTGTACCATCATCACTTTCTATTGCATTATCATATATCTGTTTTAACCAATATTCAATGTATATATTTGCTGTTATTTTTATTTTACCATTATTATCGAGTAAAAAAAAAATATCATATTCATTTACACAATTATTTATATAATTTATTAATTTTTCTAAACTATAAAATCCTTGTTCAATGATATTTTTATCCAATAATAATTGTAAAGAACAATCTTTATAAAAACCCATTGGCTCAAACCGTCTAAAATTACGGTATTGTATATCTAACGCAAACCAACATTCATCATCGGCTATGTTTTTTGTTGTCGAAGGGTAAGAAATGGATGTAACTTCAAAAAATACTTCTTGATTTAATCCATCGATAGGCTTAAATAATTTCATCTCAAAGTCATTTGTGTAATTAGTTCTTCCTTCTTTCACAGTATTGCTTAAAATTTGTAAATTCATATTTTCTGTAATTCTTCCAAATAAAATATTCCAGTTATTTTTTCGTTATTAAAATCTTTTAATTCGTACGTAATTGGATCGGTAACAAATACTTTATTTATTTTAAATTTTTCATCAGTCCAACCGCGTAAACTACTTTTTTCAAAAATATTGTTTTTTTGCGGCAACAATTCGTACAACAGTTCCTTCTTTTAGGACATTCTTTGTGAAAGTGATAGGTGATATCATTTTACGCAGCATTATATTTTTTATTTTATTTTTTTTTTGTTTCCACGATACACATCATGCGGTGTAGAACCATTCAAACTTGAATGCGGTGATTTATTGTATCTTTCAACGATTATGTGTAAATAACTATGATAATCAAATTCTCCAGTTAATGTTAAAACACGTCTTACCATTTTTTTTAAAGTTTGAATTACTCTCTCAACATGTGATGCTTTAATTTCACGATTGTAAGTGTGAAAAACAGAAAATCTATATTTTTTACTCAATTCTTTACAAATTAATTGAAATTCTGTACCCTCATCACATTGTATTTTTGTAGACGGATCTTCTTTTTTCAAAATATTTTCAAATTTATTTGCTGTATTTTTTGCAGTTTTTTTCTTTAAAAGTTCAACCCATACATATCTTGAATAAACATCAATACAAACCAACCAATAACGAAATTGTTTATTAGGTCTTGATAAATCTTTATTTTCTGCTAAATCAATACACCATTGTTCATTTTTTTCACTTACATTATTAATATTTAAGCGTTTATATATTTTTTTAATACTTCTATGTTGTTTATATTTCTCTAAATGTTCTTTTTCTAATGTTTCTCCTTTCAATAATCTTGCAGCTTTTCTTATGAATTCTTCTGAAAACTGTCTCTTTTTTTTTCTCTTTTTTTTTGTTTTTTCTACAACAAAAAAAAAAATTATATTTTCTCAATTAACTCTCTAATTTCCTCCACTTCACCAGAAATTAACATACTAACAAAATCAAATTTATTTTCATCTTTTAAACCTGCATTTATATTATCATTGTAAAACAAATACAATCTTCTAAACTTAATTTACCCAAACTAAAATAATATAATAACTCAACTAAAGCTGCGTCATTAATTTTTCTTTTTTCCCCTTTTTCATTTTTATTAAAATCTAACTCACACTCAACGGGTGCGGAATTCAATGTTCCAATTTCTAGCTGCTTCTTCTTCTTCTTTTCCACACTTGTTTCAGTTTTATTTTTTTAGTTGTTCCTTTCACAGCATGATAAAAATTCCCCAACTGTTTTGCAATTTCACCCAAATTATCGTTTTTCTTAAACGAAAAATTTCCCCATTGATCTTCCCATTTGGCTAGTCCCGGCGTAGTGAATTCGTTGTAGGTTATATCAGCATTATCGTCTTCTTCTTCATTGAACTTTAAATCTTCCTCGGGAAGAATAATTGCTTTCTTTTGAACAACAAATTCACCTGAACCAAAATCATTATTACGCAACACGAGCCGCATAATATCTTTCTTGTAATTCATACATTCAGAAACAACCACAAATGTTTGAGATGACCAATCACTTGTTGCGTTTGTGTTGTTGAGGGCATTAATCAATTCTGGAATGATATCCATATCCAATTCCATCTCGCTGTTGACCAAAAATTTCAAACATTACTTACTGGTTGGGTAGGCTTTAGCTAGTACCGCTTTATCATTTTTTTTTTTCAATGCTACGATTTTTTGTGATAAATCAGGATACTTTACTAACGAATGTTCGTATTGCGTGTATTCTCTCAAATACAGTTCCATCTTTCACCGAATAACCAAAGCGAATGTGAAGTTTACCCAAAAAACAACTTATATATACATCATTTATTTTTTTTTTGTAAACAAACAAATTATTTTAGACCATATAAGGTTAAAGAATCATTATAAAAATTTACACATTCAACAAAATATTTTTCGGAAAAATTATTATTTTTACGTTTAAAAAATCGTTGACAAATAGGAAATTGCATAAAAATATAATAAAAAAAAATTCTCATTTTTTTTTTTTTTTTTCAAATTCACAGATTGTTACTGTTCAAATTTAATTCAGCTAATACATTTATATTCGAATATACGTACTCTACATATCTAATTCTAATTTCTGTTAGTTCTTCATTAATTATTTCTACAAAACAATTTTTTTTTCGTACTTAAAATAGTTTTTTGATGAATAATCAGACCTATTACATAATGTTGCTATTGGGATTATTTGTTTAATTTTTTCCATTTTTTTTTTATTATTTAGTTTAGACAACGTATAATTAAATTTTCTTAGATGATTTACTTCTTGTCTACAATTTTTGAATCTACATATATCATTTGTTTTATACACAAAAGCATTTTCTATACTATAAAAATCAAAATTAAGATCGAATTGTAAATGATCGCGGATATATATATCAAATAAATCCATATTATATTTAGCGCTAATATCGCTTGCTAATACACCGTTTGGATTATGCTTATCGCAAAACATTGAAAAAATCACTGCTAAATTATAAATTAAATCAGTATTAATCCAAAAAGTATCGTTTAAATCATCAAATAGCATTATGTCATTCGCATCATAATCCCAACAATGATAAAAAAGATATGGGGAAATTGAATATATAAAAAAACATATCGATAAAAATGCATTGCCATACGTTGCATTTATGTAGGAAAAAAGCGAGTGTTTTTTTCCCCGCTACAGGCGCATACATTTCATCTGTTACGTCATTTATACTTCCAATTAAATGAAAATCATCATTCTTCGTATTATTTGAAGGTTTAATCCTAAAATAATATTTAATTTTATCATTTACAGGTAATACAGAACAACAATAATCTGAGTTAAATTGTAACATCATTTTTCTTTCATCCGATTGTTCAGAATAAACTATTCCGCATTGTCCCTTACCGATTATATAGGGTAACAGAAAATCCATAGTTCCTGCACGTATGACTATATAAGGGTGTAACCATTCTTCTTCTTCTTCTTTTTAAAAAACAACTCCATTGTATAAAAATAATTCAGGCACCCAATCATCATCATCATCATCTCCTTGTTTATTTCCCCTTTATATAGAGTAAATACAATGTCCTTTATAATGATTTAATAAACCAAACATCCAATACAAAAGACCAATTGCTCCATGATTTAAATTCTGTAATGCGTAAACATTCATCAAAATACTTTTTAAAATTAAAGCATTTCTTATTTTTATTTTTTCCTCCTTCAACATACTTTCCTTTACACGCGTACTAAACGTGTATTAAAATTTTTTTTAAAAAGATTCTCTCTTTTAATACCTTTTTTTTTAAAAAAAATAAAAAATACCCATATTTGGAAACAAACTATACTATATATAGAGAGGGTTTAATAAAAAATCAGTACCCAAAAAATAAAAATGGCTAAAACAACTAACGAAAATGAGGTAAGATTTGATATGACTGATAAAGAACATAACGTAATGATGCGTGAGATCAGCGAAAGGGCATGGAAAGGTTATTTGGAAAAAAATAAGGAACTACTAAAAAATGAACCGTTCTCTCTAAATAATGGAAAACTGGGATTTATCAATGCGTTAGTGAAATATATGCGTACTTGGCCAAAAGATAAAGCAGGCGAATTCAGTTTCACTATTGATTACGCGGGATTCTTTCCGTCCGATGAGGATGAAACATCGAAGAAAAACCGAACGGAAAAATACGAAACTGCAAAAAAGGTGGATAGAAAAAGAAAAATTACAAGTGATAACTTCGAGAGTAAATTGATGTGGTGTGATGTATGGGATACATCGGTTACGCTTGACGCGTTTCTATCTACTGTTTATCAAGTTCACCCCGAAGTACGTAGCGAATTTGTTCGTTTTTACGTTGACATTAATGCAATAAAAAAAAAAAAGGGGATTTACACGTCTTTAATTTTTTTTTTTAAAAAGAAAAGTTCCCTCTGGTGGACAACAATAGAATCTAAAGGTCTTGAATGCGTAGTAACGACTGACAAACCCAGCATATTAGTATGGAATGGAAATGCAGCAGATCTTGTGAAATTTTTAAACAAATAATTTATTTTTTTTAGAAACTGGATACAATCTTGTAAAAATTTATTTTTATTTTTATTTAGAACTTTCCATTCAACAGTTTTCCATTTCCTTATCATTTTATTATTAATATATGTAAAAAATCTTACACTGTATCACATTATGAACTGTAAATTAATTAATTAAAAAAAAACTGTTAGTTCAATCTTCTTTGTCTTTATTCATTTTTCTCTTCTCATTAATTTTAAACAAATCAGTTTTAAATTCTTCACTTTCTTCCATAGATGTAATATCTGCATTCAATTCTTCAATAGAATAATTATTAGGAATAAATTCACTATCGTCTGATTTAAATTCACGCTTTAATTCGGAATGGTTTCTCCAACTTTCTACCATTTGCTTTGACTTGTCTTTATGCCAGGGTTTTCCATCAACTGGATACAGATGTCTCTGCCCGCATAACCCACACTTCATACAGCCTGCTTCGTCAGCTTTCCGCTGTTGTTTTTCCCACATTCTTCGACCATGACTCACCCAACTTTCCCAATGATCAATGTTCTGGACAAAAAAACAACATTTTTAGTTTATTTTCTCTGTATTCCATCATAATTATCTTTTGCCCAATCTTCTCTTCTTGTATACATTCCAATACACATAGAAAAATCACGTCTTTTTTTCCGTTTTTTTTTTAGAAATCTAAAACGTTTAACTAATGTCCAATAATATCTCGTTATCGCTGATCCCTCTTGAAAAACTCCTTTTATCTCGAAATAAACCACATCTTCATGAAAATGAAAATAATCTTTTTTCACATGAGTAATTTTAGCCACTCCCGAACTTCCCCACAATATATCTGATACCTCATTAAACTCAACAAATTTTCTTTCTTCACTATGTGGATCTCTATTTCTTTCTTCAAGCACAGTTAAAAACTCTTTTTCATCATTTTTCTCAGCCATTTTTTTTTTAAAACAAAAAAGAAATGATTTTATTTTTTAAAACACTTTATTATATAGAGAAATTTTTTTTTATACTTATACATTTTTTTTAAAAAAAGTACATATATGGTGTTTTAATTAAATTACAATATTATACATTTTCTATTTTTTTTTTCTCCAATCTTCTGTATATGTATACATTCCAATATCCTGAGTAAAATCATGATCTTTTTTTTTTGGAATATTTCTAACTAATGTTCGATAGTATCTATACTGGTTTACCAAATTCCAAATTCCGTACATCTCAAAAAAAACCATATCCTCACAATTATTGAAATAATTTTTTTTTACATCCGTAACTTTAATACGTGAATCTGGACTTTGTTCCAATAAACACGATATTTCATTAAAATCAATAAATGCTCTTTCATTAACATTTTCATCACTATAGTTAAAATTAAAATTCATTTTTCCATTCTTTATCCACTTTTCTCATTATTTAAATTTTTATTAAATTTTTCTTGAAAATGAAGACCATCCAAAGCACGTTCGATATGTTCTGCATATAATTTACTTCTGATTGTCTGAAACGTTGCACGTTTATAAATACAGCTT
>JAWNZC010000175.1:0-95000 GCA_035771165.1 Paragorgia papillata | reverse complement strand
CACCGGTAAACTAATATCCACCATTGTGAGTCAGTCTGAAAGCGGACCTGAGGAAAAGTTGTGGAAGCTGAATTGTATTACATATTCAGTAGCTGTGGCCTGGAAAGAAATTAAATCTGAGAATGCAAATAGCTCCGAAAGAACAAACAAGAAAACCAATAGCGTATCAAGCATAGAAAAGAAGATAATCCAGACACGGAAGTTACTGTCTAAAGTAGCAGCCGAGCGCGAAGCGATAAAGCGTCAGGCTAAAATGACTAAAAGGCGCGTGAAAAGAAGGAAACTGATAAGTGTTGAATGTAAGGTGCTATCCGTTAAAGATCTTACGGAATTTATCGATAAACTTAAACATAGGTTGAAGAATTTGGCAAGGAAAAACAAACGCCAAAAAGCAAGGAAATTGGAACGGAAGTGGAACAATGCTTTCCAAAATAATCAAGGTTCAGTTTATAAACACCTCGGCAAAAGTCTTGAGAAACAGAAAGATGATGAAAAACCCCGCCTCTCGTTTAATGAGAAGAAATTCGAAAGGACAGCTAATATTCAGAATTATTTTGACAGTACCGAAGAGGTGGAGATATATTGGAGAAAGTTGTGGGAAACAGTAGCCGAAGATAATCTAGAGGCAAGTTGGATTGAAGAAGTGGAGGAGAGCATGGGGGAGGGAGTCAGAGAAGAAGAAATCGAAAAAAGAGTAAATGTGAACGTCAGTGACGTCAAGCGAGCAATAGCGAAAAAGAAAAATTGGAGTGGAGCAGGACCAGACAAAATCAAGAATTTCTGGTGGAAAAAACTCACAGTAACCCACGAGTACGTCGCAGTTGCATTTGAGGAAACCATTAATGAGGATAGAGATATAAACTTGGAGTGGTTGGTAATGGGGGAAACTGATCTAATCCCCAAGGAAGGAGAGTGGAGTGCTGCCAACCAAAGACCGATTACATTATTGAATACGTGTTATAAATGGCTGACTGGTTTGTTAAAGGAGAACATGGAAGAACATCTGGAGAGGTTTGGTATGCTGCAATGTGACCAGAGGGGAGGCAGGAGGGGTACGTGGGGTGTGGTAGATAACCTACTGATCGATGCAATGGTTCTAGAAGAATGCCGAATGAGAAAGAAGAATTTGAATTGTAACCTGGGTAGACGTTGCTAAAGCTTATGACAGTGTTAGTCACAACTGGTTGAAGAAAGTATTAGAAATGCACAGAATTCCACTAGCCATCAGAAATACGATCATGAAGTTATCCAGTCAGTGGAAAACTAAGCTCAAAGTGAAAACGCAGTCTGGTCTGAAATTTACAGAACCCATACAGTTTAAGAGAGGAATCTACCAAGGCGACACCCTCTGTCCATTATTATTCATCATGTGTGTTAACCCCATGGCGTGGAAACTACGAACACTACAAGGGTACAAAAATGACCAAGCCTGTAAACATCAGTATTTCCCACTCCTCATTTATAGACGACCTTAAGATGTATTCAAGCTCAGAGAGGCAACAAGCAATTAAGCTAGCGTTGACACATCAAATGATGGGAGATACAGGCCTTTCGATGTCAGCGAAGAAGACTAAAACAATTTCAATGGCAAGGGGAAAGCGAGTCGAAAAGGAAGGGGACCTACAACTTTCTCAAGATGTTACAATCAAAGATCTAGGAGACAACCTATACAAGTTCCTAGGAGTAGAAGAAGCTGAACTGCAAGAAAACAAAACTGTGTTAAAGAAAGCAGAGAAAGAAGTAGTGAGGCGTGTCAGTGTCATTCTCGACACACCACTCTCGGACTACAACAAGATCCAGGCCATCAACATATTTGCCTTGCCCGTCCTCACATATTTTTATGCCAGTACTTTTCTTCTCTCAAGACGATCTAAAGGAAGTGGATTTGAAAATCAAACGTCTCTTAACTGAAAGAGGTGCACGTCATCCTCAGCATCTCAATACCCTGTTGTATGCACGTCGGTCGGTGGGAGGTCGAGGTCTCAAAGAACTGAGCACGATTTACAAAGAAACGAAAATAAAAACTGCTTTACGTATTGCGAGCAGCAAGGATCCAAAACTACAAGCTGTAGCAAGATTCCAGCGTGTGAAGGAAAGGAAAGGAAGGAGATCGATATTCAAAGACGCCAAGAGACATGCCAGGGAATTGAAACTCGATTTAGAATTGGGTGATGAGCCGGTTGTTTCATTTACATCAACGGAAGAGCGTACCCACACTGCCACAGATGTAGCAGGAGTCAAGTTGGTTATGGGTAAAGCGCAAACAGACCGTTCAAAACTGGAAATCAAAGAATGCAAATGGCAAGGAAACATTGTGTCACATAGACTGGAGGATGAATCAATCGAGCTTTCAGACTGCTTTAGCTGGAGTACGAGTTGGAAGTCTGCACCAACTTACACCGTTTGTGCAGTGAATGAAATATACCAACAACTGTCCAAAACAAGAGTGAGAGAGGAAATGATGGGACAAATGATTGATAGGACATGTCGAAAATGTCATCAGCATCCTGAAACTGTGGAACATATCCTGTCAGGATGCCCAGAGCTAGCTCAGAGGCATTATCTTTGGAGACACAATGCTGCATTGAAATGGGTGTTAAGTGAACTACTAATGATTCATAGCATAGGAGTGAAGCCGCTGGCGTTTATGGAAGAGCCAGCTAGTTTCTACAGCAGCGATGACGTTGAAATTATTTGGGATTGCAGCATTACGACTGCCACACGAGCTGAAGGAGAAGGTAATAGACCTGACATGGTGATGACGGACAAGAAGAAGAAAGTAATTAACATCGTGGAAATGGCGTGTCGTGTCCTAGTTGGCGAAATAGAGAAGAGAGTGACCGCCGTAAAACGGAGAAGTACAAAACGGTTAGGCGAGAAATGACAGAACGTCATGTAGGATTCAGAGTTGTACAGTCCAACATTATTGTGGATGTCTTGGGCGGATTTAACAGAGATTTAAAAGAACGAATGAATGAGTTACTGGGCAAAACAGCTGCCAGGCGCGTGTTGGTCAACATGCAGAGAACCATCCTATTGCATGCTGTGAGAATTGTCGGACATGTGGTTTCTTAAAAACTTTTATTATATTATTTGTAGAAACACCTATTAATTATTGTTATATTTAGGCTTAATTTTGCATGTATATTCCATTGGTATGTATTATTAGGGGAAAGGAGTTTGGCTTTGCCCCTCCCTGTAACCGAGACATTTGATAGAAACAATAGACATATGTCAAAAAGAAAGAAAGAAAGAAAGAAAGAAAGACAGATACTGCGAATGGCTACAAGACTACATCAATTTCAACCAGGTATCATAATATTTCTGTAGATGAGATGGAAGATGCCCCTGGACCACGAGAGTTGTCAATCATCTGTAATTTATTTATCGAACATATTAAATGGGGCGTACTTTCTTGGCCTAATATATATATATATATATATATATATATATTCTTTCACACAATCCGTTATATATATATATATATATATATATATATATATATATATATATTCTTTCACACAATCCGTAGGCTCCAACGACAAGTGGCTTATCCAGAACCAAAAATTGGTTGCACTTGGAGAGGTGAATTCGAAACGAGTCATGTACTTAGTCGTGACGTGAAAGACATTGATGAAGCGAGCGTTATTTGTTATTTTACTGTTGGAATGAAGGTTAAAGCTGTATTACTCAGTGATGAGGTAATTTTTTTAATTTCATTTAACATACTGTAAAAACCTTTTTAAGATAATTCCTCAGTTTTGCATTGCGCAGCTTTTCTGCGCATGATTCGGCAATACTAATTCAAGATGTGTCCATGCAAATGTTAGTGACGAAAACACATAAAAATGTCACTAAGGAGGCTAAATCAGCTACTAATAACTTTGACAGGAAACTACCAACTTAAAGGGGATTGGCATTAAAAATTAAGTTTGTCTAATTTGAAAGAACTCATAAAATTGTAATAGAAGACAACTTTTTCGTATCTTTCTGCGTTTTCAAGATATTTCAATTTGTTTGATATGTAGATGAGATGGTCTCTGACGTCAGGAGTGGGGTAAAATATTTTCATTCAGAGCAAAATCACTTACATATCTAAAGCGTCTCAAGGAGTTTTTATGTGCGCAGTTTCAAATGATTTCGCTGAACAAACTTAGAGATATAACTGGTTTTGTTACATGTGAAAATATTTTACCGCACACCTGACACGTCAGAGACCATCTCATTTACATATCAAAGAAATTGAAATATCTTGAAAACGAAGAGAGATACGAAAAAGTTGTAAAGGATGTTCTATTACAATTTTATGAGTTCTTTCAAATTAGACAAACTTAATTTTTAGTGCTATTGCCCTTTAATTTTTGGTTCTTAAAAAAAATTCAAAATTTGTTGCGTGGTTACGTATATAGAAGAAATTGCTGGCACAAGCTTGCACAACGGCCAGTCCTACTATGTAATTTTGGTACACATACAATAAGTTAATCAGTGCCGTAATCCTCAAAGTGATCCTGTAACTGGTATGCAACTGCATGAAATTCCATGACTGTGCTAAAATATAACTCATTTGTCCTAAATCTCAATGTAGACACCCCTTTCAAAACAGCTTTCCATACGTTACTGCCACCTTCGTTGGCACATTCCCATCTGTCGCAAATACTGAGACTACATTAATGTTTTCATTAGGCGCCGAATGAAGGGAAAATTCGGATGACCATGAAGAAGAAGAAGGTGCTGTTGCTGATAATGATCAACAAAATGAATGCGCCGGTGATGACGATAGTGACTACGACGACGATGAAGACGATGGACTTGATGACCAAGAGGACAACGAAGAAGATAACGACGACGAAGGAGACGATGAAGAAGATAGCGATAGCAAAAATGACGACCTGGAGGCTGTTGATAGTAAAAGCAGTGAGGAAGATATGGACGACGAAGACAACGACACAGAAGATGACGTCGACAAAGATGATGACAAGGAAAGCGATAAGGAGGGAGATGACGACAAAGATGATGACGAGGATAGCAACAATGAAGATGATGACGAGGATAGCGACAAGGAGGGAGATGACGGCAAAGATGATGACGAGGATGGCGACAATGAAGATGACGACAACAAAGATGATGACGAGAATAGCGACGAGGGAGATGATAACGAGGATAGCGACAACGAAGATGACGACGGCAACGATGATGAAGATAGCGACAACGAGGGTGATGAGGATGATCGAAGTGATGACGAAGATTTGGAGGACAATGATCATTATGGGGAGGGGGGGGGGGAGGTTAGACTGAAAGCCAGCCACCGATCTCATCTCGTTCTCACTCGCTGAGAGGCGTCTGAATTCAATAGGCGATAATGCCGTCCAGTGACGTCACTACCAAGAAACCTGGTAGTGAAATCTGATTGGTTGACATGTTTCTAATTTGGGATAATTATAGAATTATAGAATAATAAACAATCTGAATTCCTTCCATCTTGTCAAATATACGGCGGCTGGTTTTCAGACTACAGAATACACTCAACTCAACTTGGTAGCTATTTAATGCAGGGCTGTGATATTTTGGTCCCCGATGCCTATGGATTTTCATGTTGACGAGTTTTGAATGGTTCCGATGGGAAAAGCAGTGAGTACCGTATATCAAGTGGCATGGCATATTGCGCACGGCATCTTGTCAGTTGTGGAACAAGATGGCTAGTAATTTCAGAACTACTCATTGTTAAAATATATTGTGTAGGTATGTTATTAGATGTTGAATAAGCTTTCATTCCATGTATAGTTCAAGTTTCTCCGTTATGTGAAACTTGTTAAAATGTCAAAAATGTGCGAACCGTTGTTTGAGATAATATTACAAATAGACAGGAAAATTAGGAAATTGACTTCTCACAAGTGTTAATACAGATTTTTAGTTTTTATTAAAATACTTAACGCGCAACATCGCGAGATATTATCAAACAGAAGCTATTGAAAAATGCTAGTTGCATGGGGTAGAAATTTATAGTTTTTAGCTAAACAGAAAATATTTTTAAAAATAATGGGGAAACGTCTGTCATTTGATTCATTGCGTGAATGTATTGTTGACTTCGAATTACAGTGTAAACCTTCTGAACGCTAAAATCCAGTTATTCTGTATTTTAGTATTTCACTCTGGCTATATTATTAACGGCAAACCATTCTAGTCGTTAGGCCACTAAGGTTATACCAAAACCTACTCTGACCACTGAGGCTTTAATATTTTTTTTTATACTCTGGCCTACACCAGGCGATTTTATGCGTCCCTGCCTGGGAGGCCGACAGCGTTGAAAGGGTTAAATAAAAGCTATATATTCAAATGTGAAGTTCCTGAAATTTGTCTGTTTTGGCTAGAAAGCCGCAAACGTTTCACAAGCTTCATAATGGTAAGATTATGATGCATTCGAAGTCAACAATATTACTGGTTTTATATAAGTATACATTCACGCAATGAATCAAATGGAAGACGTTTACCAATTTTAAAAATATTTTCCGTTTAGCTAGAAACTAGAAATTTCTACCCCAAATAGCATTTTTCAATAGTTTGTGTTTGAAATATATCTCGCGATGTTGTGCGTTAAGTGATTTAAAAAAAATCTAAAATTCTGTATTAACACTTGTGAGAAGTCAATTTCCTGTCTATTTGTAATATTATTTCAAACAACGGTTCGCACATTTTTTACATTTCAACAAGTTTCACAAAACGGAGAAACTTGAACTATACATGGAATGAAAGATTATTCAACATCTGATAACATACGTACACAATATATTTTAACAATGAGTAGTTCTAAAATTGCTAGCCATCTTGTTCCGCAACTGACAAGATGCCGCGCACAATTAATATGCAATGCCACTTGATATACTCACCGCTTCTCCCCTCGGAACCATTCAAAAGCCGTCAGCATGAAAGTCCATAGGCATCGGGGACCAAAATATCACAGCCCTGCATTAAATAGCTACCAAGTTGAGTTGAGAGTATTCTGTAGTCTGAAAACCAGCCGCCGTATATTTGACAAGATGGAAGGAATTCAGATTATTTATTATTCTATAATTCTATAATTATCCCAAATTAGAAACATGTCAACCAATCAGATTTCATTACCAGGTTTCTTGGTAGTGACGTCATTGGACGGCATTATCGCCTATTGAATTCAGACACCTCTCTCAGCGAGTGAGAACGAGATGAGATCGGCGGCTGGCTTTCAGTCTAGGGGGAGGTGAGAAAAATAGCAACAAAGAAGACGGAGAAGATGATACGGCGCAATATGATGCAACAAAAACACAAGGAAGGAAAAGAAAAACAGAAACAGAAAAGTTGATTGATAGCTTGTTTAAACCTGTTTTTGGAAAACAATTAAAAAAATAGGTACTTTAAGTAAGTTTGTGCACGGGGCTGAAATTTGTAATCTGACTAGCTAAAAACTGACACATTTCGAATTTACAATCTGTTACATTGCACATGTGAACATTCTATTTCTTTTTTATTTTATTTGTTATATGTATTAAGTTGAACAAAGTAACAAGTTGAACAACCAACATACCGTATGATCATGTGTGAGGCTAGCTTCATACAAGTAGGTCTACCGTAGACTCTTATCTTATCAGGCTCGGCCAGGGGTTTTAAGGTATTAAAGATATTTTACTTTTGGTGTACGGTATTTTGTCACTAATATTGGTGATATTATGGGCATAAAATATGTCATGTTTTCAAAAACAAAGCAATCCAGTTGCCACATGCACTTAGATATATAGGAATTTAACAGAGGTATATTGGTATACTAGGGTAACCCCCGTAGCCGGGGCTGACTTGTGCACTGCGACAGAAGAAAACGTTTACAATCAAATTGAGAGCTAGATTTAACAATTAAGGTTGTACATTTGGTATACTTGATAGACTTGAAAAGTGTCTTATGCTAATGTAGGTAGGGGAAAGTAAATGCAATACTAAAGAAGACTGATTTGGTCAAAATCTTTGACTTTGCTGCTTTTTGATAGTTAGTACATAATAAGGGACTGGTCATTAATTAAAGGGAGGAGGACTGGTGCAAATGAAATATACCGTCCATGTTATGTTCAATTCTTTCTCCCCCTCCCCCAAACTGAAGCACACTTTTTTCTGACCCTCCCCCATCCTTGGTTTGAAGACCCTTCATACCTCATATTTTGAATCGTGTTGCCCTCCTCCCTGACTTAGTGTTTTAGTTCATTCACAGTTTAATATCAAGGCAAAATGTTCTCCTGCTTCTTTAATTAAGTATTCATGTTTTATATTAAATACAAAGTTTGCTATTCATTTTGTTTCCTTAAATTTATATGACCACACCCCCCCCCCCCCCCATTTTGCTTTGCATGAAAATTAGTGGCCCTCACTCATTTTGCACCATCCCCCGCTCTAATTAATGACCGGTCCCTAAGTCAACGTAGTTACTAATTCCTCGGGAAAACACTTTTTTTTTTGCCCCGGCGCCCCTTGATCGCTCGTTGTTCACCCGAGAATATGCAAATTCGTGAGCTTGAGGAGTCAGTTCAAACACTCAGTC
Organism: Paragorgia papillata; assembly: GCA_035771165.1. NCBI lineage: Eukaryota > Metazoa > Cnidaria > Anthozoa > Scleralcyonacea > Coralliidae > Paragorgia > Paragorgia papillata. The sequence continues at coordinate 86,443 of JAWNZC010000175.1, read as the reverse complement.
TGACTTTACCGGGATTTTGAAACCTGAATGCTATTGAAAAGGCGAGCCTTTTTAATAGTCACGAAGTAAAGTCCCCTGTTTCGTACTTGAACTATTACATAAAATGTAGATGTAGGGCAGGGAGGGGCAAAACGTTTCAAAGGCAACTCTTCCATTGCCAAATGCCGCTTATGTTTTGTCAGAAACATGACACTTTTCAACTGAAAGAGAACACTTTTCAGAAAACCTGGGGGCATATGCTCCCAGTGCACCCACGCTTAGTTTGCCTATTTATGCTTGACGGTCATGATGTAAATAATATTGTACATAGTTACGTCTTGTAAAAGGAGGATTGACTGGTTATCCCATGATGCTTTACGTGATATTAATAACTCTCGCCAAGAATATTCAAAATGGCGGCCGCTGGCTCACAATTTCCCTCTATTTTCCACGTCGAAATTTAAATTATGGACGCCGATTTGGTAAGTAATTCTTCAGGTTAATATATATATAAAGTATTTTCAATTGTTTGTAAGGTGTTTTAGGGAACACGATGCTTTTATTCTTTAATAATGATCGGATTCTTGTCGCGGGTCATTTGCTTCTTTGTGGCATTGTGCTGAGGTTGATCATCAAGCGATCATTTAAAATTTAGATTAATGCATTAATTATGCCATTATGGCTCTAAAATTAATAATTTCGAAAATAAACAGTTTCGATATCGATAAAACCACGAAGAGCCCCTAAGAGCCCCATGTTCAAAAGGTTTTTGAGAGAGAGATAATTTTGTACAATTTGCTGTATTGAACGTTTTCTTTTGACTTTAATCACTTTCTTAACTTAGTCTGATATATTTGTTTGGAATGTGACTGAATTGTGTTTTTTTGGCATTTAAAGGCAGACAATCATGGAAGTGAATCTAGCACGAATTCGAAGAGAGGGTACATGCAAACGGGGAACACTCCCCCTAAACCTCCGCAGAAAAAGTCTCTGCCAAGCATGTTCACAAGCACACGTACGTTGGAAAGAATGCCAAAACGGTTGTCTTTCTCGAAAAATGTATCTCCAGCACAAAGTGTAAGCAACGATCATACAGTATTTATATAGTACAAGTGTACGTCTTTTTCAGTTTTTGTCCTTTTGTCTTTTCAAAGTATACATTGTAGTATGAGGCTAATAATTATGTAGTATAATATAAAATGTCTCATTCGTTTTGTTCTCAGGCTGCTAAAAGTCTTATCACAAAAGCACAGAATAAATATTGAGCAGAAGGCCCACTCTCGTCGGAACCTTTGAAGTTTCTGTCCTCGCGCAGGTCGCCTCGCACATGTTGGCCGCCATGTTGAAAGCAAGTAAAACCCGCTTCCTCTCAACAGTAAACAATATGGCGAAAAGTGTGTTTTGATCGTTTGAATGGCTATAACTCAAAATTTTGGTGGTAATTTTTCTTGGGACGGACAGTACATTGAAAAGGAAGGTAAGTAATCAATTTATTGTGGTAAGGAAGAGATTTAACGAAATTTGAACGGGGAATTTCCGATTTCATTATCTTGTTAATTGGACCGGCCGGAGCTATTCGTCCACTTTTGAAGTCGTATTTTCAAGAATAAATAAGTGAGAAAACTCTTTAAAAACAGTTTAAATCTAAAGTATAATGATAAAATTGCACGTATTTATTGTTCTATCGTAATCGGACAAGCAATTTTGAAGAACGAAGCAACTCAATAGCTGTCTATTTGGATGGATTTGGGACAATGATTTGACATGATATTTGTTGAAGGCTGACAGTATTTCTCCACTTCCATTTAATATTTGTAAACGTTGCTGCTGATAAAGAGATTAATCTGAAATATCATGTCCTCAGTTTTGAAGTCTTGTTATTTTACTTCATTCTGCTAAATAAAATGAACGAATTTGCACGTTAATAGCTTGAAATGGCCTGTCTTGAGTTTTGTTCCCCAATCTTTTTAAATATTTCATAATTTGTTGCTTAGATCGAGGTTTAGAATATACATGTGCAACCTTCCGAGAGTTTCTCTCCTTTTTTAGCTGGATTTTAATGGATTTAAAATGTTATAGAAACAATGAACTGTAGAAAATCAAGAGGGGGGATTCTTCACAGCACTGGACCACTGGTCACTGACACAGGAATATAATAGCTGCAAATGTTCTTCAGCAGCTTCAGTCATACCATAGGTCATACTGAGTGTAAACATTTTGAAAAGACTTTCCACTTACATGTACTTCATGTTTAAGAACAAAAAGGTGTTATAATAATTCCATGTGTTTATAATAAATAAGGAAAAAAGGTTTAAGTTTCATTGTTTTTGCACCCTGTATATAGCTACAGAGCTTGTAACAGTAAAATTTAGTGGTCAAAAGAACTTTTACCTATTTTGTAAGTATACTGTATATATGAAATAAATGTTTAAAACTTATTGGGTTTGGTTAACATTGTAACTGGTTTGCAAAAACGTTTTGTAGTCAGTGGTAAACACAGTCAGGTTCATGGGGTATACAATACATAAATGATGCAATTGTTGAAATGTATATCAACAACAACTTTTCAATGTACAGTATGTTCTCCTATTAGAGGGTGGATGGTTTATATCTAAATTGATCTACATTAAGAATTTGGTACATGTCCAACAGTTGTTGCTGTTTGTCAAACATTGTTGCAATTTATCATCCACACATCAATTTGATCTTTTGACTTGACTTACTAGTATTTCAATATTTGTGAGTAATTGTAGCTATAAATCTCAATCTATTTAGTATAGCACTTCATAATACACTATAAATAATGCTTTTAAATGAAATGTATGCAAACCTTTGATACTCTAGCAAATACAGGTGGTTTTGAAAATTTCAGAAATAGATAGTTTAGGTACTGCAGTAATATTATGTCATCATCACAATCACAACACATATACACTTGAATAATAGTTTTAGGAGGTATTTATCATTTTTTTTGTTTTTTTAAATCCAGTAATACAACAAGACTCAAATATAGTTCCACTGTTAGTCTGTTACAAACAAGTGAATCATAAAGGCATCAAGCCGTGTCTCTTCTGATGTAAGCTTTTGATTTTCAATAGGTCGTCATGTCCGAATACACGTACAATCCAAACAAATTATTTACTAAAATTACAAGAAAAGAACAAAATCAAATTAACCACATTTTCATCAACTTGTCAAGTGTATCAACTTTTATAGCCATGGTAGGTTAATGACAAAAATAAATCTTGTTTAATCATTGACTTCAAATTATCACAATTCAACTATTGGAGTAAGAACGTTATTAGAAAAAGGAAAACAAACACAAAGATGGAATTCTGCGTAATTGGTATATTTACTCATTGTGAACTGAACCAGACCGAAATATTTCATCAATACTGACGTCTGAGACTACTGATCCCTCGTGCGCATATTATAATATCCTTAAAATATTCGTAAAAACAAGAGCACGCTTTACACACCGTGCAATTATCAATTAAAAATATGTAACAGATGTGAAATGATTAATAAAAAACACTTCATAAAAGTTCTCTGTAAGTTAACTTGAAGTACTGACGTACTCCAGTCATTGAGGAGCGGGCAGATCATCGCTCAAAAGTTGCTAAATTGCACGCGAAAACGTGTTTGTATGCCTTCTAACCGCAATTAAATTGGTCGCTTACCTTTCATTTGTAAAATATCAAAGTTAAATGGAAATCGTCCAAAAAGCTTTCCAGCTAGAGCCGTTTTGGTAACTCGACTTCGTTTTCCGCCATGTTGTTCCTTGTTGATCCGATGGAGTTTACTTGCTTTCAACATGGCGGCGTGTGACATGTGCACTAAAAAAGTGAGGACACTTCGTACCCCTGAGTGGGCCTTCTGCTCAATATTTATTCTGTGCACAAAAGCAAGAAATATCTACTCGCTAAGAAAGCTTTCATTTTCACCAAAGCGAAGGGCAAAGGTACTTGGACACCTGAAGAAGATTGTTCTCTTGTGCAGTTCATTGCATTACACAGAGATCTACAGCCAACGACAAATGAATGGCCATGCATGAAAGCCACTAGTACATTTTGGTAAATTGCTTCAACATTTTTATCAAGTAACACACCATCCAGTCATCACAGACAATGTAAGTAAAGTTTCTAGTTAATTTCAATGCAGATTACTCAAATAAAAACACTTTTTATATTTCTTTTTATAATAATTTCTTTTTAAAATGCATGCATACTGTATTATAATGCACACTAATTTGGTCAGTTACCGTGTTTGCAGGAGGCTACAGTATATAAACACATGGCGCATGTTGTCATGTCATGGCACTTTTCTTAGTCTTATTTTATGAAAGAAGTGGAAAATGAATTCAAGCTCTGTGTTTATATAACTTGATGCAAACACTCTTTCTGAAAGCGAGTTTAGGAGAATTTGAAACAAAATAATACAAAATAAACATAATATATAATACACATTTAAATTCTCCCAAACTGTTACGACTAAGTTATAAAATAAGTATGTTCTCTTCTTGAATTTTTTTTAGCAAATTCCATTCGTCAGCGTGTTCAGGGGCGTACATATCAATTTTGGCTGGGGGGGGGTGTAGTTTCAAAATGAGACCGACTCACCGACTAATCAATGATACGTAAATACAGCCGAAATTCGTTGTATGACTGACTACCACGCATAGAAATTCGTGTGATCCTGATCATTAATAATAATAACTTCTTTATTTAAACTGATAAAAAACCAATCAGTCAATGAATATTAGCTGGTATAAATCGGTGACCAGTATTAATACAATAAATTTTAAAATATTGCTCTGTCTATGTCTATATACTATCTAAATTAATTTACAATAGAAAGTATATATTATATATCTGCATGATCTATATCATATGTATAGAAAAATATCATAAATATTTAAAAATATTTAGTAAAATAGAATACTATATATCAGTTTATGCTACAGCGATGTTCGTGACTCGTGAGCATCTGTTTCTAAAAGAAACTTTAAAATATTGTTTTTAAAAGAAGACAATGTATTTAAGTCTCGCAAGTGTTTTGACAAAGCGTTCCACTCTTTCGCTGCCGAACATTAAAATGACGACTCGCCCTTAATTAAGGTTTTAAGGATTATAGAACGCCTGAACGTGCAGAGTGCTGTGAATCCAGTGACAATTTGGAGTTTATAAAGCTGATAATATGTACACTGCCAGAGTACCAGTACATGTACCTATAATATTTTTATTTGTCATGGCGATTATATAAGCCTAATGAAGTAATCTATGATTTAAGTGTTCATATTTTCATCAAGCGTCCGCGTTTAGTCAGTTTTGACCACCGATCAGCGATTTTGTCAAGATCTATCGTGTCCGTTAGATCGCGCTCACACGCAAGAGTCAAGAGCTCAGTGAGGCGTTCCTGGTTCATCACTGATTTGAGCTTTGAAAAACTGCGCTCAGCGGATGCGGATGTGACGGGAACCGTAAGCAGCAATCTGAAACATCGCCTAGTCAGTGGAAACAACGTTTCACTTCGGGATTTCAGATAAACCAGGACGTCGTTGACTGATCGAATTTCCTCGTGGTTTGTTTCCAGATGGCAACGGAAAGTTGTCAGTTCGGTGTCTACTGCATCCGCATCTGGCCGCATCGACACTGGAAACATGCCACATAACTTATGCAATGCTGTGTTGTCGACTAGGCCATTGTAGGGTGGTTGGAGCAAGGTCATGCCGGTTGGAGAATGTTCGTCACAGCCTCCAGGTTTGCCTTTAGTGCATTTATTTGCGCATCAAGTACTGCAACGAATTCCTTCCTGTAATGGTTCACCAGACCAAGATTTGCTGCTGTTTCTGGATGATCGTCGATACGGCGGGGCTTCTTGCGTTGGCGATGGTGCCTGTTGTATTCGGCATCGGGAGCGATGCCATGTTGTTCGGCCACAGACTTAGCCGCATGTATCTGATTGTCGAGGCCGTCATTGTCGTTGCGAATGTGCTCGAGGGTTGCGATGGTTACCTTGAAACTTTCGATGGTATCAATGATATTCATGTCGATACCTTGAACTTCTGTGGTCAAGCACTTGGTTTTACCCATGACGTTTTTCATGAACATCAACATCACCACGAAGTTGAAGGACTTCATCTTATCCTGCAATGCTGCTGCCTTCACCTGAGTTTTCGTGTCGTACTTGGAGTCGGTCAGCACCTCAAGGACTTCTAATAAGACTGCGTACGAGCTCCACACTGCGCGAATTGATTGCTCGCGTGCTACCCAACGCGTGCCCGATAGATTGTGAAGCTTCAACGTGAATGGTTCTTCGTCGGACTGTTTCAATTTATCGCTGTAAACGTCGTAGCGCTTCGTGCTGGCTGTAATGAAAACGAAGAGCTCCTGCAGTATATCGAAAAGTGCACATACTGGTACACTCGCGTCGCAGCTGTGCTCTACTGACGTATTGATTCGATGGTCCGTGCAGGGTATGTATGGAATGTCACGTTCGAGATGGATTTGCATCATTGCCTGACACCCTCTGAATACACCTGACATAGATGATGTGTAGTCGTATGATTGGAAGACAATACCATCTTTATCAAGTGACTTTCGGTCGACGGATGCGATAATTCCCTGTGCTTGCCCATCTCCTGTTTTGTCGTTGATGTCATTGATGTCGACCAAGCGTTCAGTGGGCACACCAGAATCTGGGCCAACATATCTAGCCACTACGGCCAGTTGATCTCTGTGTGACACGTCAGGGGTCGTGTCGGCAATCGCGCTCCACATTCCTGATTCGTTTACTTCCTTTGTCACCTTGTTGGAAACATCCTCACCAAGTAGTTTGATGTATTCATTCTGGGACTTTGGACTGAGGTACTTGGCAGCATGAGGGCGTTTTGCAGCATCATCCAACCATCGTTTGAAAGACGGCACATGTCTGGAAACCAACTGCACGAACTGATTAAAATTGCTGTTTGCTTCATGTTCTTCTGCAGATCCACGTAATGCGAGACCCTGACGTGCAAGAGTTCTAGTAACATCAAGCTGAATTTTAATTGCTGCTCTGTTACGTTCGATCTCTGCTGCAGCGGCGATCATCTCTTTTCGGCGAGCTTTGTCCATCAACAAATCAACGTGCCCTCTTTGATCAGCAAAATTAGCCAACTGCTGCAATGCTGCTTTGTGACTTTCACTACCAAAGTGAGCGCCTAGCTTTCCTTTCTTCTTTTGTCCAACACTCTTCATCTTGTCCCATGCGTTTTGGCCGTCTTTAATCCAAGCATCTTTGGAGTCGTTTTGATGGAATAGCTGACACACAAAGCAATAGGCTTTGTTTGTGTGGGGGGAATATTCGAGATATGGATACTGCTTAAACCATTCTGATGAAAAAGTACATTGTTTGTTCTTATCTTTTATGTCACGATTTCTAGGATAGCGCGTGAGCTTTGGATGGAAGGGACCTTGTTCTATTAGGTAATTCCTGTCCGCGTCAGACATTATTATCCTCCTTCTCGCAGGATCACGTTTGATGGGAGAATAATCCACTGGATTATTGGATTCTTCTTTATCTGTGTCTGCATCGAGCTTCGTTAGTTCACCGACAGTCATTTCGAGTAAAGATGAACTCTGATCTTTAACTCTCTGAACAACATCCACCAAATTACCCAGTAAATGCTTTGGGTTTGGGGCATCAAGATTCCCAGCAGTTGAAAGCAGTTCTTGACATTCGCCAATAGCATCTGTCAAATGACGTAATTTCCCATAATATGTAACGAAGCCTCCTGCATCATTATCGGATGTTACAGTATCAGTGTCGTCGGTATCAGTGTCTTCAGTATCAGAATCTAGACTGTCTGAAGTGGTATCCATATTCAGACGGACAGGTGATGCATCTTCTAGCATTTCTTCATCACATAACATCTCATTTGGCTGCACAATCTCGGACTGTGGACTGTGGATTGCCTCTTCGAATTCTACTGGTGCCTCAGATTGATGCTCTTCATCCAATGATTGGTCATGCTGGTTATCTTCGGGAATAAGAGCTGAATGCGATGGCTGCTCTATCTGTTCCTCGGGTTGTACACTTGACAGGAAGTGTGTAGAGAGTGAAGATTGGTTGGATTCTCTGCATACCGAGGTTGGCAGTGTGTGAACATTGTAACTCGCGTGGGAAGTGAGGCAGTGCTTATTAGTGTAATCCTTATTGAACGTTGATCCACATATTCCACACTTAACTTTGTAGCGTCTTCCAACAGGCATCTGGAAAACGGAGTATAGTGGTCACTTAGACTAACTTAGTGTGGCCTGTAGCCTCGCATGTTAAAATCGAGCATAATAGATGCCGTTTAATGCATGAATAAATAACCAACTTAGAAATTCACAATTTTTTTCCAACCTAACGATGAAGTAGGCAGAATTTTAAATGCTAAATAAATAACGATAATAAGACACATGACAGGAAATTTGTAGTTCATTTAGTTCAAAATTAAAAAAAATAAGGATGAATAGAGGAAATGTCAAATGTACTTTTAACCGAATGGAAGCACTGTATTTATTTCCTTGGCAATGAAATATATTATTTTCTGAGTATGGCCATTAAAATTGAAATTGAGCCTAAGCCTAAGGTTTTCACGGACTGTGTGTTTTATTTATATTTCGACTGGACCAAAATTAACCGAAACATCTAATAGCTAGACAAGTAGGCAGCTTTTAAATAACAAAGGGGGGATATATTCGCAAACAAAAATGCATCACAAGTGACAAGTACTGCATGAAGTACATAGCGTGATAGCGGTGGAGTGATAGTCTTGAATCTTGATAAATGATTTAATATTTGCCGACATGTTGTCAAAGACAGAAAGACTTTAGTCTTTACGCAAAGATTCACAAGCTGAATCCGATGAAGGTCCAAAAGGAAAGACATAAAGTTCAATGTATCGACTGTATACTATAAACCGACAATATAAACTAATAAAGTCTAGCTATATTAAAATAATAAATTATATTAATATTTACCTCTTTCCGAAACAAATCCAAAGCTATGCTTTCGACATGCCAACTGCCAGAATCGCGGAAGTTCGGAACGATATTATTCACAAATATTATCCGTATGACAGTGATAATAATATAAATTTAATCGAGTAAGGCTTAAATACAGCAGACTTAACATTCGAAGCAAATTATAATACCGGATGCATATTTTAAAGGCCGCGAGCATATTTTAATGATGAAGAACGCTGTCCAACAGTCGGCGAAGCGGGATTTTCGCTGAGTCGTATATTTGTAGACTATTAGTCTATAATTACCGGTATTACGATAATACGATTTACGAGTAAACTCGAATTGAAATAGCGCTCATCATAATCTTAATTTCTTGCCATGATTGAAGTCGGTCTCCGAAAATATTTAGCCGGTCAAGTCGGTCACTGTTAGAATCGCATCTAATTAAACGATGCATTATCATACATAATTTTGATTTTTGAGACCGACTGCCCTCATTTTGAGACCAACTGGTGATGTGTCTTGGGGGGGGGGGTACACCCCCACACCCCCACATTTACGCCCCTGAGCGTGTTAAAACATTGAGAAATATGTACCAAACTATTGGGAATGCAGAATTAAAGCTTGGACTAGAAGATGTGGATCATCATATGGGATTAGGTGGTGATAATGAATGTGAATCCATGGAAACTCAGCCAAGCATAAAGATCACTCCAGGACATTGTAATACTATAACTGCCTGACTCAATCCCAAGGAACTTATCATGTCCCTGATCAAATCAGTTGTGGAGGAAGATGGTTTAGATGAACATCATGACAGTTTTGACAACCAAACAATGAAATTCCCTGATGAACTTTATTTACGTTTGGCTGTGATAAACGGCATTACATCAAACCCTGGGAGTTTTGGAAGTATTAGTATCAAGGCTATGACTCGGCTTCAGTTAGAAAAGAAGCCAAACCTCGTATACAAGTTCAGTGAAATTCTCACTTCACAAAAGTTCTCGGATGTGATAGAACCTGTCATAAAGTTAAACATAATGCAATTTGGACTGTTGGATTATATAATCCAGTTTTTTACATGCCCAAATGTCAAGCAGGTACAGTACATACAGAAATATTGAATATTTAAATATTTCTTATATACCTGTACAACATTAACAAAATTCCTGGAACAAAATGACTAAAAATATTATCCACCCACTCCCCAGCAGTTTAATTGCCATTGTTTTGTTAAATGATCATTTTGACCAGTCAAATATTTTTTTATACTTTACTCAGTTGCATGAGTAATGAACATGTACCATATCTTGTAATATATGACTGGGAGGTGGGAGGATTTGACCACAGGAATTTGATTTTTTTGGTCATCATGACCAGCATGTTGCTAAAAAACATTTGCAGTACTCCCACTCCCCAATATCAATGTTGTATTTAACCTACAGTATATCTAGGTAGAAATTGGTTAATGTTGATTAACTGCAGTTGTAATATTTAGTTCTGTTTATTTTCTTGTAGATATCCATCCCAGCCGACTACAAATTGTGGTATGAGACGATGACAACTGAGTTTCCTGGGAGATTTGCAAAATTATTTGCTGGTCCAATGTGGAGTGGTCAGAGTAAAGACGTGTTGGATACACTCAGAAGGTAAAACATTTATCTTAGACATATTTTAACGCTACTTTAAAAGATTTTGGAACGTAGCTTAAACAGTTACTGTTCATGAGCCAATGTTGCGACACTCCGATTTAGTGTCTTCATCAGGGGTCATCGTACCCTGCTGAAGACACTAGATCAGAGTATCGAAACGTTGGGTCATCAACAGTAACGTTTTAAGCTACGTTCAAAAACTTTTATTAAGCCAGAGTAGCTTTAACTTGTCTTGTTCTTCACCTGGCTGTGTTTGGGAATTTATATTTATCTTAGTTGTCACCTGTTGTTACTGGGTGTTGTCTCAGCCAAAACAATTTGTAGTTGGTTTGGCTGATAACCTACAGTACACTGCCTACTGTACTTTTTTTATAGAAACATTTAGTAGGTAGTATCTTTTTTGGTTTTGCCATGTTGTACAATAAAATACAAATGTATAATTGTTGTTAATATAGGCTCTTGCGAATATACCAGCCTTTTCTCGCAGCACCCAGTCTAGAATTGACAAAGATCTTCCCTATGATGCCACATCTCATGTAGAGGTAAATTAACTTGACATTAAGGACATGTAAGGATTGTGTAATTTCACCTAGACAGAAATGGGTTATATTGGTGTACTGTAAATAGTGCCACAATGTATTTTGGCAATCAGTCATTGATATTTGTCTTTTTGTTACTGTATGTATATGTATTTCAGGAAGAATTACTTGACAAATTGAAGGAGGCAAATCCAGATGGTGGATTAAAATTGATGGTACTGACTTGAAGACAGCGTTAATGGAGTTCATGAGAGAGGAATGGAATGGTGATGGGAAATTACAGAGCATGAGGAAAGAATATGATCAAAGGATTCAAGACATGATGACATTCACTGCTAGGGATCAAAGCAAGGAGAATGTTGTGTGCTGTCTGTCCACATGCATCAAGAGCATTGACAATGATGTGGTGTTCCTCAACGAGGGATTCATATCTGCTGTTAAAGTTTACACAGATAAATATAAGGTGCACAATACTCCTGTGCAAACACTGAAAAATTGCAAGTGGGATGTTGTAGAATTTCAAACACTTCTACAAGAAGCTCGAGCAATCAAGCCCACCTATGGAGATCGTATTTCTACTCTTAATGCCGATCAATCTACTAAACACCAGTTTAAGTTGTGCAAGACCTTGTTGAAAGATAGTGGTAGCAAAGCGAAGACATATTTAAGGAATCTTTTCAAGAAGAAAACAACTGCTGCCAGTCACATCGAAGTGATCATGGTTTCAGATGAAAAGAGGAATTGTAAACCATATGCCCTGCCAGTCAAGTTTGTTCCATGTCAAACTCTTAAAGACCAACATGTTCGAGATTTAAACAAGGAAATTAAAGAAAAGATGACAGAGAAAGGTCTCAAAGTTGTAGGTAAGCATATTTGCAAGGTCTCAATTGTGAAGTACAGTATAGAGTTACAGGGGCAGGTCCAGGATTTTCTAGTATCCAGTCTCAGAAATCTACAGTATTTCCAGGCGTTTTGGGGTACAGTAGCTCCACATCTAAGTAGCTTTGCTTGAAGTAGATCATGAAGGAAAATTTTAAAAAATTTCATACAAGTAGATCCCCCCACTGATATTGGCCTTACGAGACTCACAATACAGTAGTTAAATTATGAACTCCAAAGATAAAAATCAATTATTATATTATGCAGATTTTTAATTCTGATTTTTAGATCTGATGCCAGAGGGAGACCCCAATATCACTATAGCCAATCATGATGTGTTAAAGTTAATTATATGATGTTTTATTTCACATACTAGGTACATCAAGTGATGGTGAATTTTGTACTCTGAAGGGGTGAAACTCGAGCATTGCACCTATGGCAGTTAATCCATGATGCAAGAGGGGCAGTGAAAAAGATGGTGAGATCAATGCTGTTGGACTTGCTCATTGTCATAGCATGTGAGTTTGCATTTATAAGATTATCAATGAAAAAAAAAGCACACCAACCCATAGCCCACCGGCACTGATATTTCTAATTCGATTTATATAATTTGATAATTAACCTACTGTAATTTTACTAGTTGTTCATCCAGTGCTTTTATTTTCTTTGTTTAGTTCATCCAGATGGAACCCCCATTGTTAAACAGCCACATCCTGCAATTCCTGCCATCCTTATACTGGAAATCCACTGTTTAATACAATGTGGTATGACAGAGGAAAATGCTGTTAGACATGTGAGAAAGAGGCTTGTTCCAGATGGTTATCAACCATACCCTTTTATGAGGAACACTCCAGAAACATTTCTCCACACACTTAGAAGTCTAGTCACAACATTCATGTTTCGCCATGCTGTAGAGGAATACAAACAGATTGGTGTGGACTTTAGTTTGTATATGTATGTTCCAGAGGTTGGCCCAATCACCAAGGTTGTTCGCCATGACAGGGGTGACCACAATCATGTATTTAAAAGAATTGCCACAAGTACGAGGAATGGAAAGTGTGACGATATCAACTACGAAGCATTTGATGATGTTCTCAGAGATGGAAAGAGTGGTTTGACACATGCAGCTGTAATTGGCCAGAGAAAACAGAGCTTGCTGGATGCAGAAAAGCTTCTGTCTTATCATGTTGTGGAATCTCTGGAACGGCTAGGTCATGTTGCCGAGGCAGAATATTTCAGGGTTGTGGTCAACTGGCATAACTCAACTGATGGAAGAGGTCTGAATCAGCTACAACGTTGCAAATACAACTACCAAATGTTAAACTACATTGGGGGGAAATAGGCACGCCCAGGCGTGCATGTATCTACTGCGTTTAATGCCTATAACTACTATGGTAAAAACAATGATGCAACTGTGTACTTGTAACAACCTTGTACTCATAGCTGAACAAGATTCTTGACAAAATTGATGGAATTGTATAGTTGTAACAACCTTGTATTCAGATCTAGAGCTGAACAAGATTTTTGACAAAATTGTCTACTGTATGCTCACAGGCCATGCTGTGTTTTAACTTTGATAAAGAGAACTCAGTCAACTCAGTCTCTCAGAGTAAAGCCAGCCAGGCACAGAAGGCTAAGTGCTAAAAACTCTACTCATATCTGGCATGAGTTCCAAGCCCGGAAAGGTGCATGGTCACCCATTCAAATACTAACTCAATCCAAATGGGCTTTACTCCGGTCCTCAGTGGTGAGAGGCAGTGCACTAATAGCTTGACTATTAAAGCTATGGTACTAAAAGCTATAGTCATAAAGTATGGTACTAAAGCTTTATGTAGGTCAATCAAATTAACATAACTAATCACAAAATTTGGCTTAATTGACTAACTTAATACAGTATTTAAATATTTTCGTTACAACAATTTGTCAAACAATAATGCAATCTAGTTAGAAGGTAAAGGAAATCGCTTGAGATAACAAGCATCTCGAGTATTACTGCTGTAAAATTTAATAGTGAATGAAAAAGATGTCCAGCAAATTATGTGCAGAAAAAGGTACAATAAATGTTTGCACATTCATAACACAGATTTTGCATGACATTGACAGCTGCAGCATACAATTTTACTCCATTAATATTGTATACAGACTTGCCAGTTACTGACATTTGACTATTTGTCATCTACATCGACAATATGTTATTTAATAGCATATTTCGCTCGTGGACTACCATAGGTTTTGGGCATTGTTGCTTTACTATGAAGCTAACGTTCTTTTCTTAGAAGAAGGGCATCCATTTCTATTCGGCAGCGCACAGTCTTGTCAGTTTACGAAGCTCGACCAGACATGTTGGCCATATAAATTGCCTCGTCTGAATATGAAATCGTCCACGCAACGACTCGATTAATTTGCTTTCAAAAACTTTTATCATTATTCCAACAACGTCTAGTACATCACAATTAAGAATTGACTACGATTCATACTTAAAATACTTACTAAATTTGTAAAAACTTCCTCTTGTTGAATATCCTGCTCCTTGACAAATACCTCGCTCCATCCGACCAACAATGGCTTATGAAATACTTGGTGTACAGTAGTTATTTTGGCTTCGGTGGTCTGTCGTGAGTCAATCGTTTTATTATGTCTTGATTGGCTCCGAAGGCATTCTTTTGTTACATTACATTACGTTACGTTACGTTACGTTACGTTACGTTACGTTACGTTACGTTACGTTACGTTACGTTACGTTACGTTACGTTACGTTACGTTACGTTACGTTACGTTACGTTACGTTACGTTACATTACCTTACATTACCTTACATGGACGACAGCAATGTATATACTCGCGCATGCGCAGTAGATACAAAAATGGATGCCCTGGTATAGACAACAGGTTTGTACAGTATTTATTTCTCCAAGGTTATAGTCCACTGAAGTTATTTGGCATGAATATACTGTAGAGTAAATGGACTATCAATTTGTGCACCAATGTTTCTGCTAAAAGTTATCTTTGTTGTCATAATTTATTCAAATTACCATATAATTATGCTGCATTTGTTTTAGACCTGTTGAAAACATAAGAGGGTTCTCTCATGAAAACATCATAGAAGTGACAACAAATATAGAGAGCCAAGAATATAGATGTCGGGAAATTGACCACATTGGTTACCCAGAGCATCCCCGTGCTGGTGGTACAGATGATCTAGAGACGTTTTTTGGTATAGTTCACAGGAACCTGGGAGCGACATTCACCCTAAAACAGTTTAAACAGTATTGGCCTAAAGCTGTCAGGTATCCTCCCACCTCACCTCCCAGAGAGCCTGCTTACGTTGTGGAAAAAAAATGCTCGGATTAATTTAGCTAGCGAGACATGAACCTACAACCAAAGACTCTAAATTTCAATGTCCAACGGATGATTGACAGTTTATCATGAAAACGACCGCCGCCATGCTTAGAAAGTGGCGTAAGAGAAAGTTAAAACGTTTTTTATGGGCAATTAGTTTTAGTTGCCTGTTTTAGATAATCAAAATCTGAGGCCTGCGCTAGCCGTCGCAGAATAGACTAATATAATTCAGACGAATTTAATTCGAATTAACTTCGTCGGTAATAGTGAACCTGCACAATCCAACGAGAACGAAGGAATAACCTTATTAACTGAACGACTCAGTTGTCCAGACTCGTACGGACTCGCTTTCCTATTGGTTGAAACGGCAAATTATTATATTCGTCCGTACTGAGGCGGGTGATAATAACTTGTCGTTCCAACCAATAGGTAATCGAGTCTGTACGATGACCGACTGATCATGCAGTCGCCTCCGCAATTTGCCGTTTCGTAAACGTTCGTTGCCACTAATTTACGGTCGTTGGCACCATTTACGTACCCAGTGTCCTTGCGTTCCCTAAGTGTACCTTCCGCCCTTTGACCAAAACTCAGTCGGATGATCAGTGATCAACAAAATACATTGAAAATAATACTTTTTTGTCGTTTAGGTGTTTTTACATCGACTTGAACCAAAAGCGTGAATACCTAACCCTAACCCTCATCACAAACCGAGTTTACCGCCAAGCTGACCCGAGCTATTATAAATAGCGTCTTTACCGTTTATGGCTTGTACGCTAACCTAACCCACAAGTCGCTTTCGAACCTCTAGTCTAACATTTTGACTAAACGTTATAAACCCAAAAAAGATCAAGAACTACAAAGAAGAAACAAAAAACGTTGTGGTTATTCGTTCAACATTGGATTCCAATGTCTGAACGCTATTCATCCGACATTACAAAACTGGAGGAAAGATTCACAAAATCAAAATCAAATTAACAATTATGCATCAGTCCTAATTATAAACATAAATCTTACAAAAGAAAAAGCTTCAAAGGTCAGCTATACCTTTTGAGGTTATGTATATTTTCAAAGCAGTTATCATCTAACTTTACAAAAGTGAGGGGAAAAATGAATTTGGAGTAAAAGCGCATGACTTATTGGGAAGAGATTCTAAGTATCTCTTGATGCACGACCGAGTTGTTTAGAAGAATGGATACTACATAGTCAGTGACGTCATACCAGTAAGTTGCCTAATTACCGAACAAATATTCCAATGTTCGAGCTTTTGTTTGCCACCTATTTACTCACGAAAATACGTGTATTAGCATTATTTTGGGGCATTTTAAGGTATACCTTTTTAACAATCTGTCAACGAGTCTTCTTAATTGTTTGGGTGAGTTTTGCAATATTTAAAGTAGAAGGTGATATAGATGAAGCTACGGCAGCAGATCCAATTTCGCAAAAGCAAAACTACAGTTCTGACGAGCTATGTACATCCAGACTTCTGTCAAATCAATAACTCAATACTTAGAACTAATAATATAGTTTAAAACTCAATAGTTTTGTCTTATCAAGACAAAAATGAATCGTACCCTTCTTCCCCTCCAGGTGACATTGGCCTACTAGGCGTAGTGTTTTTCTTGCGAAAACCCGTTGTACGGCTGTACCGTTTGGTAAACTAAAATACGAAAGCCATTCTTGATAAGTCGTGGAGTCGAACTTGTGGCCGGGTATCTTTTCCATAAACTCTCCTGGTTAGCATGTTGACAATGTTGTAGCCTTTTGCCGAAGCGAGCTCTATTTTACCAGTATGACGTCACAAGTTTGCTAGTGCCATGCTACCTTTTAACGCGGTCGTTGTTTAAATATGGTTCGGGAAAATGGCCAAAACTCGATCTTTGACAGAACATAAAAACAGAACCGAGTGACCGGTTTTAATTTTTTCTTCGGTTTTGGGATAAACGTTTTCGAATTTAACAGAAAATAATAATAACCTCAAAAGGTATAGTTGACCTTTAAAAATTAAACCAAAACAAATCGAAGGTAAAACTTGATGACTGAAAGAAGAAAAAAGTAAGTTACCGACAGGATTTGAACCCGCATGTATCACGTTGCTACAAGGCCGGCAACTAGCCTTGTTTATATTGTTTACGAGTATCGCGGTTGTTTTTGTCAAACAATATACCACAAGCTCAAAACTTAGCCCCTGCATTATAAATAAACATATATATAAACATAGAAAAACTAAACTAATTGCTCTTGTGGTCGATCAAGAACATTTAAGCCCATTTCAAACTTTGCACTACTGAAGAGGGCAGTTTCCAGTCCATCTCTTCTGAAACCTTAAAAATTAAATACAGTATCGGTCAACAAACTAACAAAGAATATTAAACTGATATTGTCAAAGAAACAGAGCACAATTTCAACCTGAGCAATAATAGAACACAAAAACACAATAAAAACAGCTCATATTTACCTATCAGATTTATACACCATATTTCAATACATACATGGTGGTCACCAGACTCCCACGCAAAATTATCAAATATCCCCTCTTGGGATGGTCGTTTTTGTCAAATTCCTAACCCACAGGGACATGGAGGTTGTTAAGTCCCATTGGGTTGCCCATCCCCCTCCCCTGGGGCTTAAGATTGACAGGTGTATTAGTTTTAATATGTCGTAAAATAATTTAAAATCAACATTGTTTATTTACTAAATATTAAAAAGTTTTTCTCTTTACGTGTTGTGTACATTGAACTTTTCTCAAATAGTTTTAGTTACTTAGATATTAGTGAGTAAAAACTCGAGGTATAAATATAAACTTTATTTGTGTTTGTGCAGTGTTCCAGAACAATAAATACAACCTAGTTAATACAGTAGCTTAGAGCTGCTCCCAATTAATCGATTATTTTTTCGTTTTTTCCCGCAATTGATTATACTTAACAATAATCGGATCATCTGTAAATCTATAACAACCCTGCACAGCATGATGCCGGAATGAGTTTCTTCCCGGAATTAAAAATTGTGACAATATGGGCATTGTCGTTGTGATCAAATGTTTTGATTGGAGTGGCAAGTGTAAACTGTGAGAGCGCGAGAATGTGCACAATCTATAACCGTGATTAAACAGTGATTTAAAACGTGAATAGTGACTGAATTGTTGGGCGACAACTAACAAGGGAGGCAATCCCCAATGGGGGCAGGCAACCCATGGGATATTGACTGATCGACATATCCCGAGACAGGGAAATTTGACTTTCTCAAGGGATGGGATTTTTGACATATAAAATTATCTTAATATTATATTTTAGCACTTGATATTTCCCAGGGAGGGGGATTTTGACCAACAAGGCTATTCTAGTACAGGGGAATTTTACTGCAATTTCCTCCCCACAAAGTCAATATCCCTGTAGGTTGCCCACCCCCCACCCCACCCTGGGGCTTAACATTGATATATGTGCATTTATATTGATACAATGGTGGAACCACAGAAAACGTTTTTTTCTCTATTTGACACAAATGTTTGCCCCCTGGGTAAGGAATTTGAAGTACATTTTCAAAAAATGTCAAATCCCCCTGGGTTTGATCGTCCCTCCTACCCTGGGGCTAAACTTTGACAAGTGCATAATGTTTTAGAACGTACTAAATTACTTGGGAGGAGACGAATCAAGACACAAAGAAAATAAGCAAAACAACGGCTGCAAAACTCGCGAAAGCACTTTTGAGTTGCAGCTCTTGAAAAAACCTGAATTTTTGCTCACTGGACAAGCTTAGTTTTCGGGCCAAAACAGAACCAAAATATTGTTAGTAGGGGTATTATTTATCGAACGTCTGATCGGAAGCATGGCCAAACTTTGTCAGTCTCAATAAGCGAAAAAAGGCATTAAAGAGACGTGCACAATTGCAAAAACGACACGGTCTGTACAGATAAACTACAAACAAATATCCACATAGCAAAATATTTTATTGATCGCCACTTGATAAGCTTACTCACCTGCAAACGCTCGCACAGACCTTTCTTCATAAATGTTTTTGTTCAAAGCGTGTTCGCTCAGTCGATCACTCTGAATTGACTTTCTCGACAATGACTGCAGTAACTTCGTTACCTTTTCCACAGAATGTAGTAAATACCCCCCTAGTTATGCTGCAATAAGTAAAGTTTACTCTCGAAAGATAAAAGCGGTTAAAACTAATCAATTATTCTTCCAAGTAAAAGTGCTTGCCTCGCGGCAGCCATTTCACCTGGAAGTAAAGTGATACCCAACTACCACAATGCATTGCGGGTTTTTCCTAAAAGGTAAAAGGTCCATTGACAAGCAAATCAGGAGATGCTCCCAGATACGGCTTTGTAGCATCAATTATTTATGTTCACGTTTCATCAGAGACAAATATTTTTCACTAGCCACAGGCTCTTGAGCACGTCCATATTTGAATGCAGCTACTTCTGACTGGCCCCTTCCATAACCCATCAGTTTTTTAATAAGGGGGTCCACATTATGGTCTCTTGAACTGGTATTCTTTATGGTGTTTACTCTAGTGTAGACAGAATACAAATTTGATGCAGTGATTCGTCCTTTGTGCTGATCCATCCAATTATCGTTGCTTGACTGACCCACTATTTGTGACTCGATTTTCTTAGCATCCTCCTCACTAAGAACTGGTATATCTAAGACAAATGCCTCAGTTGTTGTGCTGCTACTTGCCAGCTTTACAATTAAGTTCTCAAGTGGTGGAGATATAATTGCACAATCAGTTGTTGGTTCACTCACTGCTTGACTGCTTGATGAAGGTTCTTTTGCAAAGAAAGAGGTAAAACACCCATCTGGAATTAAATGACCTAGCTGGTCAAATACTTCCTGACGCCTCTTCTCCAAGAACAGTCGGTCAGTCAGACTTTGGTTTCCAAATGGGCTGTACAAACATTTGGCAGTGGAGGATTTTGATGGAGCTAATTAAACAAAAGTACCAATTACATCACTATTTTTGAATCCCTGTATTATTTTAGTATTTCAATCTGGTATTGTGGCTTTGAACGCCAGGCAACTGTACTCGTCAAGGGAGCACCTTTGAGAGTCAAAGGTTACTAAAGTTCACACATGCATGTATAATACTGTAAATACTTAAATGTATACACTGCCTATTTCGAAAAACTCACCCTTATTAAACTTTATAGATAGATAGCTTTATTAGTAATACCTTTGCAGCTGAAAGCTGAATTGCGTAATACTTTAGAGGATAAAAATTTTATAATGAAATAATTACAATAAATTAAGATTAATATCACTATCTATGTATAAAATTTTTGAATTAATCTATATACTATTACTATAAATAAAACTGTTCTTGAGTCTATTAGTTTTGCATATTGGCACATTGAAACTTCGCTTCCGTCGTAAGTTCACATCACAAGTGTTAGACTCAGGTAGTAGACTGTGTAAGTTATGGTTCTCATTACTAGTTATTTCATTAAAGAGGTTAACTGTTCAAGTTTTTCTGCGGTCATAGAGTGTAGCTAGGTTACTTATTGCTAAGGCATCAGCATAGGTGACTTCAGAGTAGATTATTCTTAGTGCACGGTTTTGCAATCGTTCTAAGTCATTCGATAAATATTGCGGTAGTCCGTTATGGAACACTGGACACGCATACTCAGTAATAGGTCCTTAAATCCTTAGAACATGCTATGTCATCGAGTGAAATGCCCAATATTACTTATAATATACCCAATTCTCTCCTGGCATTACCACCTTAGTATATATACAGAACTCGCGATCAAGCTCTCGGCAACGCCCTCCGTGCCTCAGTGGTCAGAGCATTGCACTAGAATCTCAAGGTCGTGGGTTCAATTCCTGCCGGAAGGCCTGTGTAGTTGCATTTTTCGCAACTGGTCCCGGTTTGGTCTTAAAATGTATATATTCTACACTCGAATTTTCCTAAACTATGTACATAAGCTTAATAAGTGGATTGTTATTGGTTTATTACCCTGCAGTACAGGAACAGTAAGCACTCTGGATATTTCCACTCTTTTTCTCAACACAAACTCAAACATTATGCGGTACATCATTGATGTTCATAAACATTGAGCTTTCATAAAGCAAAATTTGGATTCTTCGTTGATTGAGTGTCGATACACTTCTTTTAGCCATCCTCCCTCGTAAATACGGTATGCTTTTCCCTGTTTATATTCGTTTAAGAGACGCTTTTGCAGTGGGATGTCGTTACCTGGATGGTCTTTCATAATGTACATGGTAATGTCACTTAAAAATATCGGTGGCCATTGCTTTATCCCTTCTAACTCACATATCCATATCGCAACTGGTCCCGGTTTGGTCTTAAAATGTATATATTCTACACTCGAATTTTCCTTCACCAAAAATCCGTAGAACATGCTATACAATCGAGTGAAATGCCCAATATTTCTTATAATATACCGACTTCTCTCCTGGCATTACCACCTTAATATATATACAGAACTCGCGATCAAGCTCTCGGCAACGCCATCCGTGGCTCAGTGGTCAGAGCATTGCACTAGAATCGCAAGGTCGTGGGTTCAATTCCTGCCGGAAGGCCTGCATTTTTCGCAACTGGTCCCGGTTTGGTCTTAAAATGTATATATTCTACACTCGAATTTTCCTTCACCAAAAATCCCTAGAACATGCTATACAATCGAGTGAAATGCCCAATATTGCTTATAATATACCGACTTCTCTCCTGGCATTACCACCTTAATATATATACAGAACTCGCGATCAAGCTCTCGGCAACGCCCTCCGTGGCTCAGTGGTCAGAGCATTGCACTAGAAGCGCAAGGTCGTGGTTTCAATTCCTACCGGAAGGCCTGTGTAGTTGCATTTTTCGCAACTGGTCCCGGTTTGGTCTTAAAATGTATATATTCTACACTCGAATTTTCCTTCACCAAAAATTCCTAGAACATGCTATACAATCGAGTGAAATGCCCAATATTGCTTATAATTTACCGACTTCTCTCCTGGCGTTACCACCTTAATATATATACAGAACTCGCGATCAAGCTCTCGGCAACGCCCTCCGTGGCTCAGTGGTCAGAGCATTGCACTAGAATCGCAAGGTCGTGGGTTCAATTCCTGCCGGAAGGCCTGTGTAGTTGCATTTTTCGCAATTGGTCCCGGTTTGGTCTTAGAATGTACATATTTTACACTCGAATTTTTCTTCACCAAAAATCCCTAGAACATGCTATATCGTTATACTCCTGACTGGCTGAATCAGTCTTCTGGGACTGATTCAGACTAGTATTTTACTCTAGACGATTTTATAAACTTGTCAATGTGGTCAAGGGGAGAGCTCCCAGGGATCAATGGTTTAATGGACAATTTGGAGTTGACATAAATTGTGAAGCGGTTTCTGTGGCAAGTAAGAGAACATTTTCAAAACACTATACCTCAGGCGATTTCTATGTGCCGGTATGATTAAAATGGTCTTATGAATAGTATGTATGGTATCTCGATCGGGTTCCAGCGTGAAGGTATACGGCTATACGCGTTTTGGTCGTTCTTATTAATATACTGAATGTTGACGGCTGTTGATTACATTCCGGCAACAGCCAATGAACATCTGAGATTTTGCTTGCCATATAATTAGCATAACTGCATATTCGTCCATTCTCGTTGGATTGTGCAGGTTCACTAATGCGACGTTAAACGTCGAATTTCAGTCGAATTTAATTAATAATAATAATAATCTCAATTCGAGATCTGATAAACGAACAATAGATATTGACGGCGTCTGACTGACTTAAACCAGCTTTCTTTAGTTGACGAATGGCATAAAGTCTAGAATTTGCCTTTTTTATCACATAGTCTACGTGACAGTTTCAGGAAAGGTCGTCAGAAAACATCAGGCCCAGCAATTTAAAGGAAGATACTGGATCACATTATCACACGGCAAACTGTATATAGGGAAATATATAACCATTTCTTTGCACTTTTTAGGGTTGAGTTCCATTCTTCGGTTTGAGACAAAATTAGACATTTCATCTACAGTGACATGCATTAAACTAGGTGAGCATCGAGGAATAATCTCTAACACTGTGGTATCGTCAACGAACTTGACACGCCCTTGCCAATCCTTCAGAAGTGGATTTACAAGAATGGTGTAGAGAAGAGGGCCAAGTTTTGTGCACTGGGGTAGACCACCATTAACCTTTTCCAGGAAGAAGTTGCCATACCAAACTTTACACACTGTGCTCGGCCTGTAAGAAAAGCTTTAATCCATCTAATAATGGCCGGGTGAACTTGGAGGTTTTCAAGTTCTCCAATAATAATATTATGATCCACGAGATCGAAACCTTTTATAAAGTCAGCAAAGAATAATCTTGCATAGCAATGTCCAACCCAGCTAAGATCAGATGTAGAAGATAAACCAAAGCCTGGGTAGTTGAATTTCTAGGTAAGGCGAACTGCTGGTATCCAATTTACTACTTACTTCATTCAGCAAAGAATCTAACGTGAAACCTTCCATCACTTTAGCGATCTGAGACGTAAGGGATATTGGTCGTAAGTCTTCCTCGATGGGTGCAGGGGGTGATAACTTTGGGATAGGTACCACAAGGGATCGCTTTAATTGTTGTGGGAAAGTTCCTTGTTGCATTGAAGCATTATATATGTCAATTACAATGGGAGCAAGTTCGAATGCAAGTTGTTTTAATGCGCAAAAGAGATCGCGCCCGCAAGAAAGCACTAAGTAGTAAACTTGACGATGTCGTTACTGGAAGTATTCGTAAGGCAAGAATCAATTCAAGCTCCAGCTAGATGATAATGCAGGCGATCCAAAAGCATTTGGGAAATTAATGAAGAAAGTTCTACCATCAAAGAACAAACGCACACAAATTGATAAGATTACTGTCGAAGGAAATGATTTAACAGACTCAATAACTATTGCAAATTCTCTGAATTCGTACTTCACGTCTATAGCAACTAGGCTACAAACTACTCAAAACGAACATCTAATCCAGATCCAGGGTGCTAACTTTCCAACGCACGAAGATACCAGCGTGTTCACTGAATCTGCACAAGAATCGGCCATTCCAAAACCTATATTTACGTTTCGCCCAACCACTGAAGCCGAGATTCGAAAATATCTAACCACTATGAAAACAAATAAGGCAACTGGAAATGACGACATTCCTGCAGTTGCTCTTAAGATATCAGCAACCTCTATTTCACAAAGTATATCTACGTTAGTAAACAGTTCCTATACAACTGGTATATTTCCAAGCAAATGGAAAATCGCAAAAGTTACCCCTATCTTCAAAGCAAAGTCAGCAAATAGCCGAGACAGTTATAGACCTATATCAGTTCTGCCGTGTCTGTAAAAGTGCTGTGAATCGATTGCAAATGATGAAATGAAAGAACAAGATAAAGTCCACCATAATTTTCAAGAACTAAAGCAATTTGCGGACAAAAAACACTGTTCGACGACTACAGCTCTAATACACGTAGTTGATTCTTGGAAATCGGCAGTAGATAAAAAAAAGTACACCGTGGAAGTATTCTTAGACCTCCGGAAAGCATTTGACGTGATTGATCATGAAACACTGATAACAAAACTACAGAAATATAGCTTTGGAGAAACTGAAATTACCTGGGTTCGTTCCTATTCGACACAGAGACAACAATATGTGGTTTGTAACAATGTACAATCAGATACACAAACAGTAATTAACGGTGTTCCACAAGGATCCGTACTTGGACCCGCTCTTTTTTGTCTCCATTTTAACCCTGTTGTAAATAGTTTTTCCGATTGCGAATCAGTATTGTATGCCGACGATACAGAAGCGCACTATTCTCATTCAAACCTGATTACCGCGCAGTCAAAGGTAAATAACGATCTGATGAATGTTGATAAATGGCTGTCTACAAACAAAATAATTCCAAACATAAAACAGACAAAAACGATGGTGATTGGATCAAGGCATGCTATCAAGAAAGCAGACAAACTCGAAATTTACTTGCACAATCAAAAGCTCGAAGAAGTCACCACCTTTGATTACCTTGGTGTTCGTAATAGCAACGTACTTTCTTGGGAACCACATGTCAGTAGACTTTGTAAGAGAACTTACTCTATACTCCATCTTCTGAACCGAATCTCCGCTTTCTTGCCTAAACATATCCTATTCCGTATATATAAACAAACTATCCTGCCAATCCTGGATTATTGCTCGACTGTATGGCACGACTGTGGATCCACCGTTACGAGTCAAGTTGAAAAGGTTCAAAATCGCGCTATGAGAATTATTTTAAACCAGGGAAGACGCAAATGCACACAGGAAATGAGAGAAGAACTTCAACTCTTATCTTTATACAACAGACGACGTTTTTTAAGATTTATAACAATTTTTAAAATTTTATACAATCTGGAATGTCCAGATCAGTTTAAGGGTATATTCAAATTTAGGAGTACCTTGGTAGAAAGGGAACACTTTTATACCTACCAATGGTAAGAACTAAAACTGGACAAACAATGTTTAGGTACGCAGGAGCAAAAGATTGGAACTCACTGCCGAATTATGTCAGAGAAATCACTTCGATTTATTGTTTTAAACAAACACTTTTTAATTATTTTTAATATTTTATTTTATTTAATATTTTATATATTTATATTTAAAAATCATATAATTATATAGCTAAACATTGTTCATCCTATTAATACCAGCTATATAGCTGAAAGGATTTAACAATTAAAATAAAGTTATTATTATTATTATTACTTCGAACACGTGGTATTAGGAGTGGAAATTTGGTACGTTCGAAAATGATGAAACAAAAACCTATTTCTGTTATTGATCGATCGTATTCTCGCTGTGCTAGTAAAGATACCTCATTAACATACGGGAAATGTTCTCGCACGATTATTCCCGTCAACGTAACTGGAAAACCTGGTCCTCCACTTCCAAAAATAATTCCAAGATGCATGGTTATTAATGTCCGATCTTTGGTGAAACCTGACCCTGCTCCTGCTCTGTATGCTGATCTATATTCAAATCAAATTGATATATGTTTTGTCTCGGAAAGTCTCTACAAACTTCATATGCCCTAATGGAGGGGGTGTTGCTATGATTTGTAGGAATGACTGGCTCGTTAAAACGATATCTTCAGTGAGCGAATTTTAATGCATATGGTGCGAAGTAACAACACCATGTCGCTACCGTTTATCATCCACCAGACCCTGTCTACTCAGAAGATGACTTGTTAGAGTATCTGTCTGACAGCTGTGAATGCATCGTATCCTCTGAACCCAATAGAATAATAAATTTATATCAAAAATACATGTCGAAGAAATATTGTACACTTTCGTATTATAATTCCTTTGAAAATTTGAAGGGCTCCACTCTGCTAGACAAAATTTGTCTGGTGTTAGCCCGATAAAATAGATAAGTGCACCCTTGCCCCTTATTAATGGGTTAAAGTTTAATGACATATAATGCCCTTGATCACCATTGCCTTTGTAAAGTCGGGACAACTAGTTTCGCAGGTCAAGTTCCAAGAACTCTTTGATCGAACCATTTAATTCGTGGCATACTTTGTTGCTGCACAAGTTGTTGGAGGGAGGTATAAAATCCAAGCATGTACCACAATATTTATGCTTCTTGGGAAGTGCTTCTTGGAATAGGTTGACAAAATACTTCTTTAACAAGTGACCAGAACGTGCGAATTTGTGTCCTTCAGGTAGCAATATATTTAACATGCGAATGAGGTCATTCAATGCCTGGTTCGACAACTTGTGTTCCATTACGAAAAGGTGCACAATCGAATGGGCAGCTAGCTTGGACACTGAAGCATTTTCATAACGTGGCACATTGTCTGTTTCCTCGCCAATTTCCGCATCGTAAATATCTCCCACTTCATCAGTATCTTCCAACTCGCTATCTGACTCTCCCGACGAATTACCATCTCCACAAATCAATTCTTCGATATCCGACATCTCTTCTAACTCCGTAATATCCTATGATTCGCCATGTTCCGAATCAGAATCACTATACATGATGTGATTTTCGTCATTGTTGACTTCGTTTTGGCTGTCATAATGGCTCCTTCATTCAGAAGCGCTGCTGGTTGTTTTACGCCAAGTCTCCACCTTGTGGTTCGAGGAATCGTTACACCAGGATCTAGCAGCCAAGTTTTGTATTTACCTGTTTTACGAGGTGGTCCTTCGTCGGCCATATTGTTTGCCACTTCTCGAACCCAGAT
Source organism: Paragorgia papillata (assembly GCA_035771165.1). Taxonomy (NCBI): domain Eukaryota; kingdom Metazoa; phylum Cnidaria; class Anthozoa; order Scleralcyonacea; family Coralliidae; genus Paragorgia; species Paragorgia papillata. Next base: position 58,863 of record JAWNZC010000175.1, on the reverse strand, counting down.
CCCCTCACCAACAATCTTAAGCTTGAATTCTACTGTGTACGATTTTCTCTGACTACGGCCCCGTCTGTTGTCAGTCTTGTCAATGTCGGCTGGCTGAGGCTTTCTCTGGGCCTGTACGATTATTTCGTCATCTGTTTCTTCGCTGGTTGCTTTTCTTGCTTGCACTTGGATACACTCAGATACATCCCTGTCTACATAGACAATACCTTAGGGGAAGCTTCTGAAGATGCTAAATAACAAACAATTTGTTGAAAACCTTAACATCAGTGACATCAGAAAATGCCAATCTTGATCAACACAATTCATAACCCAATCAATCGATCGATCCATCTTGATTAGACAACAGCATGACGAGCAGTCGGTGATTTTGGGGCACCGTATTATCGGCCCTTACTGCCTTTACTCTGTATGCTTTGGACCTGAGACCTCATCACGTCGGTGCAAGAACGTCTACTGAACAATTATTTGGCAATTTTTCTGCTCCTAGTCTTCTTCAGCAACCAAAATCCGACCAATTTTTTCCGAGGTCTAGCACAATCAACTTCGCTTTTAAGGCGAATTTGCATAAGAACGCCTGTGAAGCCTAATGAGCGTGACTTCACACAATGGACCTTTGCAGCATACAATGGACCATGGAGTACCCGCAACAATGAGTGCTATGGTTTACCATCACATCCTTCGCTTCGCCGAATACGATGTAAATATTCTACAAGATCCGTCACATATTACGCCAACTCGATCGCAGCGCGGAGAATCTTACTCTGTGGATATGTACAAATTAACCCGGGACCTGAGGGAAGTAACCAGCCGTCAATAAGTCCTGACAATCAGCAGAATGCGTGCCATGTCACAAGGTCAAGACCAAATTGGTTGACTAGTTTAAACTGTCGGAGTTTACTACCAAACATCGACGAGACTAATATTTAATCATAATCGTCCTACTATCATTGCTATTACCGAGACATGGTTAAATAGCACCATAACCGACGATAAAATCAGTATCTCAGGCTATACGGTTCTTCGTAAAGACCGCCAGGAGCGTAGAGGTGGCGGCTGTGCACTCTACATCGCCGATGGTTTGAGAACCAAGAGTCGAAATTATATAATTATATAATCAATTATATAATCGGTTGTGTTTACAGGGCCCCGGACTCTTCGCCCGCCGACTTCTTTGATTATCTTGATGATATTCTGAGATCTGAAACTCGGTCCGGTAAAGAGACGATAATAATAAACTAAAATCTAAACTGCAATATGCATGACGATTCACTAGCGCAAACTCAAAGAGCTATCGAGTTTATAGAAGCGAATGGACTTCTGACAGGACCAGACACTCCCAGACATCTTCTACATTGATTGATCTTCTTATAACACCTACACCGGGAATATTCTCACGTGTCACAGTATTGGAAAATGCTCTGTGACCACCAGCCCATCTATGGTGTGATTCCAAATTTACCATGTCGCCCAGAACACAAAGTAATATCGACACGCAGATGGCGTGAGGACTGTGTCGAGGCTTTTCAGGCAGACTTGGTAAGCATCCCATGGGATGAGCTGAGAGCCCCTACTGATATCGACGGGAAGGTTAAAAATTGGACGAACTTCTTCAGGGGATGTATGGAGAAACATTTCCCACTCCGTAATAAGAGGATACGGGAGAACGTTCACCCCTGGCTGGACAGCACGGTCCTAAGGATGATGAGGCGCGATCACGTTCATAAGCCAGCACGTCGATCTGGTGACGGCGACCTTTGGACTCTATATCGTCAACTAAGGAACCAGGTGACTATCAAACTACGCAAATAGAGGCGCGACTATTTTAAACAACACCTTGAGGAGAACAAGGGGAACCCAAAACGCTTCTGGAAAACCTTGAAGCTTGCTCTCCCAGGGAAAAAGAAGGTCAATAGTGTTACCAAGCTTATGATTGACAACAAGGAAATTACCGAACCGAAGATGATAGCAAACGAGCTTAACTCATTCTTCACAGGTATTGCTGACTCTGTACTGAAAGATGCTTATCCAAACAGAGATCCAAACACGATGTCCTAGTAGCACCAAATGAGCCGCCAGCTGAGTCTTCCTTTGCGTTTAAGAACGTAACGAATGAAGAAGTTTACAAAGCCCTGAATACTCTAAAGACTGCAAAGGCGACTGGAGTTGACGACATTCCAGCTAAAGTTATCAAATTTGCAGCGGGCCGTATAGCCCCCAGCGTCGCATACCTTTTCAACGAATCTTGGAAGCTTGGTACATTCCCTTCCAATTGGAAAATTGCTCGCGTATCGTCGCATCACAAAGGAGGGGATATGACAAATCGTGACAACCAACGACCGATCTCCATCTTACCATGCTTGTCCAAGGTTCAGGAACGTTTCGCGAATGCACAGTTACAGGAGTTTGCTATCCAAAATAACCTGATAGGGAATAAGTAATTTGCTTTCAAGAGATTCTCCTCCTGTAACGTGACCTTAATATTGCTTGTTGACGAATGGAAACGGGCAATAGACGAGAAAAGGATAACCGTCGCTGCCTTTCTAGACCTACGGAAAGCTTTTGATGTAATAAACCACAACCTCCTACTCAACAAGCTTAACAATGCTGGTATATCTGGTACCCCTCTTCAGTGGCTAGAAAGTTACCTAAAAAATCGGGAACAATTTGTCAGTTGCAATGGTGCTGCATCGGATTTAATGACAATAAAACACGGGGTACCACAGGGGTCAGTATTTCGATCGACGCTGTTCTCCATCCATTTTGACGACGTAGCATCAGTCATTGAGCGCGCGAGCTGCACACTCTTTGCGGATGATACCGAAATTCACTCGTCAGACAAAGACATTAGTTGTGCTGCAAATTGTGTAAACGAAGACCTTGCACATGTTGCAGAGTGGCTCGAAAACAATGCGATGGTTGCGCATGCAGGGAAATCAGAGGTACTGAAAATCGCCTCACGCCCTACCCTCAAAATAGCCGACGGCATCGGCATCCACCTAAATAATAGGAAGCTAAAGGAAGTGGACTCGTACAACTATTTGGGGGTCTATGTAGACAATGTTTTGTCATGGAGAAATCACTTAAAACACGTGTGCAAAAAGGTCTATCCTAAACTGAAGCTCTTGAATAGGACTTCTGTTTTTTAGCAGAGGACATTTTATTGGAAATCTATAAGCAGACTATCTTACGTATAATGGACTATGGTTGCATGGTATGGCTAGACTGCTCAAAGAAAATGTCAACCAAACTTGAGCGCCTTCAGAATCAGGCCATGCGCTCGATACTTAAGGCTAAGAGACAAACCTGCACCCAGCCCATGCGTAATAAATTAGGATTGCTCTCTTTGTCCAATCGCAGGCGGTTCCTTCGCTTTTTACTAGTATTTAAAATTGTAAATAGGTTACAATGTCCGGAACAATTAATAGACTACTTGCAACTTCGTTCAAATATGCATAGCAGGAGTCTCTGTGACAATACTCTGTTACACCTCCCTAAAGTTAAGTCATCTATGGGCCACTCCACTTTCCAGTATTCAGCAGCTGCAGACTGGAACAGTTTACCTAGGAGTCTTAGGGAATTTAAGTCATTAGCTGCGTTTAAGTCTAAGATATACAGCTATTTGAGCGACCTTGATCGCACTACGCATCGATGTTGATGTAATTAGATTAGCTTATATCCTTGTTTTGAATTTTATAGCTATTTAATATTTTACCATGTAATGTAACCGATGATGATTTTTTAAGGGTTTTTCTATAGATGATGTATTTAGTTCATAGCTGCACATGGGTTGATACCAGTCGGTACTTTTGTACCAGCTGATCCATTTCTTGCAGGGTAAATAAAGATTTAATAAATTTAATGTATGCTACGATGGAACATCTCACTGTTGTGCTATACAGATTAACAGGTACTAGAATGGGCCATTCCATTTAATATATGCACCCCCCCCCCCTATTGAGGGTCTGGAAATCCAAAGGGGACGAAGGGGCTCTTTATCTTCATTTTTCCTAGGGGGTTACTTTGGAATTTCCATAAAAAGGTCTTAATTTAGCCTATATTTTGGTGTTTTAATGACATCCAAAGGGGCAAAAAAAATATCTTAAGGAGGCAATTCAGATTTTCTTGAGGGGGACTAGGAATAAATTTATCCAAGGGGGAAAATGTTTTTTTGTCCCAAGGGGGTTGAAAAGCAACCCCTCACAATAGTGGGGCACACATTAAATGCAATGGCCCAATGCAGTCAATACAAGTAGTGTGAAAACAGTCCATGATGCTGCAAATGTTACACGGATTCCTCTTTATTACGATTACCACTTATTCACATTAAAATGACCAGTGTTGGTTTTGGTTAATATATTTATTTCAGTAATTTCACTTCGAGAACTAGCCTCATAACACTTGCTGCCTAATAATCCACAAGTACGACAACGCGTTTCTTGTACGTTTTTCAATTTGTGCGCCCACGGTCTCACAAACCGCACGTAAGTACTTCATGCAATCTATTCATCTAACACAAAACTCTAGGTTGGGTTGATCAATCCCTCCCGCTGTCACGTCTTCTCTCAATACTTGTCAACTCCCTTAAATGATTTAAAGTAAACAATATTACTGTTGAAAGTTAGGATCATTGAAATCCTTAAACGTGAAACTGATGTACCTTGTAACCAAATTTCTATATTTTTCATGCTAAACAACAACAATTAATCTAAACTTAATGTTTTTGTCCGATTACTGTATCGGAAACATGGGATAATAAGGAAAATTCCATGGATGCTGAGTGGGTATCGGGATCTGATAGGGTCGTAGTTCTGGTGGAAGGTGCAGGAACGGAGGCGTCTGTCGGTTGCACTGCGTAATAACAGCTCCACAATAGTAACAGGCTGGATGTCGGGTGCATAGTACGTAAAACGTTGTGGGGCTTGTCTGTTTCTTTGAGGACGATCGCCGTCATTCTGCCCAACAGTTTCTTCTAATATCTCTGCAGGTTGTTCTGGCAGTTCTTCTGTAGGGTCATCTACCAAAGCTTGTTGCGCTTCTCCGTCGGAGATTTCTAACTGGGGTTCTTCCAGAGATTCTGCAGGCTGCTCTGCGTTTCTTGTATTTCCCTCGTCTTCAGCGCCATCTTCAGTCAACTGTATTTGTGGTCGATATGAGAATGAAGGAAATTCATTCTCGTCGTCAGATGAGCTGTTATCCCTAGGCGTATCATGAGCAGGTGAACGATTCTGGACACTGCGTTGTCGAGGGTTTCGCATGACTTCTTCACTTGTTAAATAGTCGCAAGGAAGCAGCATGTTGCGGTGCAATGTACGATATTTCTTCTTCCCGGATTCCGACGTGACATCGTACACAGGGCTGTCTCGGCCTTTTCGCGATACCACAACGTGCACCTCATCCTTCCAAAAGGATCTTAACTTTCCAGCGCCTCATCTTGGTGTAAGGTTCCGGACTAGAACCCTATCTCCAGGTTTCAGAATCGTTGATCTGATCTTCCTGTCATGGTATTTCTTACCACGACTTGCGTTTCGGGAGGCCAAATTCGAAGCTATGGCATAGACTTCTTTCATTGCTGCTCACCACTTTGATACGCATTCTGGATAACCCGTGGTGTCGTCGTTAGAAGTGAGGTTGAATGCGAGGTCAACATGTAGACGCGGAGAGCGACCAAATAGAAGGAAAAATGGAGAGTAGCCAGTAGCTTCGTGTCGGGTGCAATTGTACGCGTGTATTAGCTTACTGACGTGAGCTTTCCAGTTGGTCTTGTATTTGTCAGGCAGCGTTCGTAGCATTCCCAGGAGCGTTCTGTTCATTCGTTCAACTTGACCGTTCCCTTGCGGGTGATATGGCGTTGTACGTGAGTGATTTACTCCAGACAATTTTTCGAGCTTCTTGAAAAGGTTGTTTTCGAACACTTTGTCAACCATGTTTGCCACTGCCTGAAGCAGAAACGACCGACACTCCCAACTCGTGAACCACTCCAGCCCATCATCACTACCAGCCCATTTGAGATGATTTCCATTGATTTTGTCCACCTCGAACGTAGTTCTGGAGGCTACGAGTACATCTTGGTTGTGGTAGACCCTTTCACGCGATACGCCCAGGCCTATCCAACAAAGAACAAAGCTGGTGTCACTGCTGCTGACAAGATTTTCAACGACTTCATTCCCCGGTTTGGGTTTCCAGGAAAGATCCACCCATGACATGGGCAAAGAATTCGATGTCTCTTCTCATGTACGGCCAATAGAAACGTTCTCTTGCGAGGGCCAAAACTCTCTCGGATCCCAGGTGACCCATTTCTTCGTGCAGCTCTCGAAACACTCGTCGACGAAACTCCTTCGGCAAAGCAACTTGTGATTTGTGATACAAAACGCCAGTCTTGCTGTCAATTCGTAATTTGGGTAGTTCGAAAAGGAACCGCTTTACTTCGGGTGTTTCACGCTGTCGTTGTTTGGGCGTTGGCATCTGTTGGGATCGAATAATTTATTTCACACGGTTGATATTCTGGTCATTGTCCTGTGCCTGTGCTATGTCCACCACTTTAACTTGACTACACGCTGGTTTGGAAGAAAGAAAAACTTCATCGACATCTAACATGTCTTCCTGGTTGGTAACGGAAGTGAGCCAAATTGCTTCTCCATTACTGAGGGCACGGATGGCTGTTATAGATGCTCCTAACTCTTCTTGAGAGACAGTTTGTGTACAAGATGCCATGTACTTTTCAAAGTATACAGGCAGCCTGGACAAGCTGTCTGCATCGGTATTCATCTTGCCCGGTCGATACTTGATGTCAAAATTAAAGTCCGACAGTTCACCGACCCATCGTAATCCGGTTGCATTTAGCTTTGCAATCGTAAGAACATATGTGAGAGGATTGTTATCTGTAAATACTGTAAAGTTTGGGGCGTGATACAAATAGTCATGGAACTGTTCGGTCACAGCCCATTTCAAGGCGAGGAATTCGAGCTTCCCTGAGTGAAGATGGTAGTTCTTCTCCGCAGGGGTGAACGTTCTCGATGCATACGCGATAACTCCCAGTATACCAGATTGCGCTTGGTACAGCACGGCACCAATTACTTCTGGGTATAAGGGCCGTGGAATGGACAGGTAGTTCTTCTGTACTGGTTGATTATCAGTTAAATGAATATTCATTTGAAGTTCTTCAACGCATCCGATGTCCTCGTGATCTTTAGCGAATGCATCTGCTTCTTGGCATAACATCTCCACTGCTTCTCGTTGGTCTGGTGTCAAGCCACTCAGATCTACTTCAGGACATCTCCGACTTTCTCCGATAGTCACTGACTCTACAATAGGTTGTCCAGCTGGTTTGGTTCTTATTTCAGGAGCATCCCCCTTTCCACTATCTTCATCTTTTAATTTGACATCCACTGGAGTTACAGAACGAACCAACTGTAAGCGACCAAGGACTAATCGAGCAGGTAATTCAATGTCATGTTGTGTGGTATTTGACACCGGAATATCTATAACGCTAGACTTCCCTTGCTTTAGTGTAACCAAAGACTCGTGAACTGTCAAACCTGAAGGCCAAACGGCCTGTTCGTCAGGTTCAAACAGAGCTGGGCTGTTACGTTGAATCGGTCCGGTGTTGGCACGGCATGGAACTAGCACTGATTGACCTCTTGGGATGACCATTTTCCTTTTGGATGTTCTAACTGCACAAAGATTATCAGTGGTGTTCCAGTTGCTGTTAATGAAGTTGACCAGAGCGCTTGCATCTGTGTTGTTCTGGATGAAACTATTTGTTACAGCTGGTAACACCTGTTCTGGGCCATTGTCCTTCACGAACAGTTCAATTACGTTGTAACCAATGATAGGACAGTCAAGCTGTTCTTTTGTAACTACGAACGGTACTGTAATTTCAGTTGCTGTTTTGTCCAGGAGCTTAAAACTAACCCCCACCCATCCATTGTAAGGGATCGGAGTCCCATTGGCTGCTGCTAACTTTAGATCTGATCCGACTTCCAGGAGTTCATGGATGTCCTTAACCTGCAGGTCAGGGAACTTGTCTTGTAAGATTCTCTCTGGTATAATAGAAACCTGGGCTCCTGTGTCCCAAAGTACTTCGGTTTCTATATCATTCATTTGACATAACACTGAACATTTCTCCCCAACCAACTTGGCTATGGTAATCCTCTGTTTTGGAGTAAGGTGACTAGGAAAAACGCCTTCATCAGCTGAATCTCCCAAACCAGGTGCTTTGGGTGTTGAAAGATTCTTGATAGACATGCAAAGAGTCTTGTGTTCATCCCAGTGTCTCTTCTGATATAGTTCTGAACAGTAGTGAACCAACTTACATGCTGAACAGATTTTAAATTCACCTTTCATCAGTTCTTTCTTTGAGCAATTGTTACAATGGTGGGACTTTTCTTCTTTATTGGGTCGGGCTACTCCCTGTCCCTTGGGGGCAGCCCTTTGCGGTTTCCCTGATTCTTATACTTAAGCTGACAATGTCGGGCGATATGGTTAGAACCACCACAAAAGAAACAATGGGTACAAGTGTCGGACATACCTTTCTCCTGGCAGCTTTTACAACTACGCTTTAGTTGACCAGGTGGACTGCTTTCTTTCACATTGGCTGGATCCTGAACTTTAGCGAATGAGTCACGGAGTGTATTCATCTCGGTATGCATCGTAGCTAAATCAGATTGAACTGCTTTTAAAGCAGCCAATATTCGCCCTTCCTCTATCTTTTCTTTGGATTTGTCGTTGACCATCTCTAAGGCAGATACACTTGCTGGTTTTGTCCTACCAGAGAAATTGAACTTGTTTGTTCTTTCAGTCTCTACAGACATGGCCATATTCATTGCCTCAATCAGGTCTTCGTCAGCAACACCAGCATTCTTTAAGGTCGGCCTCATCTTTGCTCTAATGGTCTCATCAATCAATCCTGTCTCGAGGGCATGAAGAAATAACCCTTGGACTGAACTCTCATCATAAGTAATGTTATTTCCAGACTCCTTTGAAGTGAAAACAATCTTTTGACGAATGGTGAGAGCCCTGATAAGAAAAGCTTGTGGATCCTCTTTCTGCTGTTGAATGATGTTGGCCAGGATTTGGTAGAGCTCTGTTGCACTCTTTTCATGGAAATGGAAGCGCAGGATTTTCCTTAGCTTGGGTAAGCTAAGGTCAGGAACACTTTCCAGGTAACTTCTTAATTGGAAACCAGGTTGTACGGCTTTAATCACAGCATTAACCACTTCCAATTCAGTGTATCCCTTTTTCAACCCAGCTTCTACTTGAGAAATTAATACCTGATATCCCAACTTGTCCTTCTGCCCAGGCTCTCCTACTACCCCCTGTATCTTGAAATCTCTGTGCAGGACACTCTTCTCAAGATTAACCAATGGTACTTTAAGGACATCCTGTAGTTGAACACTATTTTCCTCACTAACATCAGTTCCTTTGTTCTTTTTCTTCTGAGCATCTACCAACTTTGACTTGATTTCTTTCTGTTTACTCGACAATTTATCAATCTCTTCCTGTAATGCTAACATTTCCTTTTCTTCTGGGGATCCCTCCTCGTTACTCTGTGGCTCTCCACTATTATTTTCAAGGCGAGGTGGGCCAAGGAAGGCTTTGATGCTTTCCAAGTAGTCCATACTCTCTTGTTTCTCGGTTAAATCGCTCACTTGCTGTTCAATAGCTTCTCGAATCAACTTTGAAACGGTAAATCTACTCTTCTCTTTTATACTCGACTCATCAAGTTTCATATTATGGGCCAACTCTAAAACTCCATCCAGGTTTAACGTGAGTATTTCCGACTCTAACTCCATTAACTTTTCTTCTAGATCAGACATTTTGGCTCGTAGAATATGTATTTATCTGTTTAAATGTCATACAAATTTACCTTCCATTGCAAGTCCTGTCTTTAGTGAGAAGCACTAGTTGCACACAATCGTTGACGAAAATACAAGCATTTCACCCCCAATACACGAGTGTTCACCTCAATAGTTTGTCGTTTTGACTGTGAACTTTCCCGCCTGAGCCCCCAAATGTTACACGGATTCCTCTTTATTACGATTACCACTTATTCACATCAAAATGACCAGTGTTGGTTTTGGTTAATATATTTATTTCAGTAATTTCACTTCGAGAACTAGCCTCGTAACACTTGCTGTCTAATAATCCACAAGTACGACAACACGTTTCTTGTACGTTTTTCAATATGTGCGCCCACGGTCTCACAAACCACACGTAAGTACTTCATGCAATCTATTCATCTAACACAAAACTCAATGGTTAGTTGATATTGTCATCTAGTATTTTCACTGAAGAGACACAATTATTTGTTGCCCTGTTCTACATGGTTCTATACAGTTATATATATATATATATATATATATATATATATATATATTTTCTTTGATTTATGAATTTTTAGTTTTGACTCTATTTGATAAAATAAGAACCTGATTTGAAATTTTAGCCTAAAACAGGTTCTTATGTAAAGGGGTCTAAATGTAAAATCTTAGCCTAACAGGTTCTTAAAATCTAGGTTCTTATACGCGGGTTTTTACTGTATATAACTATTTAATTATTGTAAATATAGATATTTATTAGGTAATACATGGCTTTTAGGAAGAACAAATTCGAATATTTTAATTCAATTTGATAAAAATACCGTGTTTAAATAAAGATTTCAATCAATCAATCTATCCATCCATCCATCGGCTCGCCTGCCCGCCTGTCTGTCTGTCTGTCTGTCTGTCTGTCTGTCTGTCTGTCTGTATACTGTATAATCATTGACAGCTAAACTAGCCAAACATGATGACCACAAATAACAATACTGAGTTAACACAATTATTGTCATTGTGTAAGTAATAATACAGAATCAACAAATAAGTACCTTCACTTGGCTTCCCATATTGTTTAAGGAAAGAGCTTTTCTTGTCTGATTCCATGTTACATAATTCAGAACGTCTCATTGCTGGAGTCATTACTAGTGGAATGACTGAGAAAGGTACTTTGACCTTTTCTGTTCGAGTGTATGTTGTGCATTCAATCCATCGTCTTTTAAGGCTGGACAGAAACTCTTCAAGAGAAACAGGTTCAACACAGGGAGGTGATGTATCTGTGTAGTCAATCTGTTTAAATAATATAAAATGTCTTCACAATAATTATATGTCTGAGTTAGTCTTTTCCAGTTTGCTAAGACCACTCAAGAACAAATCTAATGTGAGAAGAACAGTCTGTGTTAAAACCATGCATGCACTATAAAGTCATATACTTACAGTATTCCTAAAACTCTAATCTTTATCTACTGTATTATGTAAATGCAAGTCACTTGATTAAATAATTATCTAGAAGCAATTTTGCTATTATGTAAGAGTTATATACCGAGGATGGAGGCTTTATGCCAGATATATACTCGAATGTATCTGGCATAAAGCGGACTTCCGAGGTATATAACTTAGTTATTTAATAGTTGAAGAGGTTTTCTAAATACATCAATTACCAAATGTGGCCATGCATCCTGTGTGTAAAGGCTGACCATTTTTTACGGTAACTATCTTTATTTGAAATGCAATCGCCATTTATATATCTGGACCTCTTTCAGTGTAAATCATTACAAGCGCTTCACGCGATTTTTTATGCAAAAGTAAGACAGATTGTTTTGTTTTAAATAACAATTGGATATGACCGGTTCAATGATTACCATGGATCCAATGCAAATTCACGCAATAAACTATTATCCCCGAGCCCGGGCGAAGGGCCGAATGCCCGGAGTCCGGGCGAGGGTGCTAATCTCGACACGCGTGGAGTCCACTTATACGCAAAATTACACGCGAGATGAAAACCTGAAAGTAATTCTGAAAAATGTTTATATATATATATATATATATATATATATATATATATATATATATATTATCAAATCCACAACTTGCGCAGTTCGGATAGCGGGGTACTGGTAACTAACCTGTTAAATTATTCAAATTGTTTAAATTTACGTCAGCAAATTATAATCATTATAAGTTCGGTTGGATTGCGAAATACAGTTTTTCAGCGATCACGATCATGACGAAAGAAATCTTTGCCAGAAAAAATGGTTTCAGCTAAAATGTACATTAACATTACTATGGAAAAAGACCAAAGAAAGAAGGCTAAGAAGAGATGTCACAGTAATAGAGACAGCATAGAAGAGGCAACAATAAACATGACTTAAAACCACTGAAACAAGCCTAAAAATTTATACAATAAAGACCGAAAACGATGCCGACCGAAATGTATCTGAAAGAACAATAATGTGTCCTGAAACTGTTCAAAGCTGGTAAAGAATTCTGCTCTGGTGTATTCTACTTAACTCGAGAGAGAACGATGAAGAAATCTTGAAACAAACGGCTTTTTAGGTCATGAGGAGAACTGAATGATGCCTTGTCATATTTATTTGTCAACAACGAAGAAAGTAAGAAACCGCGAACGAGAAAAACAATCCGAAAAGAGTAGACTGAATTGGTAGTGTTTGTGGTGATAGGAGCAGAAGAAAGTTTAATAACGGTAGGAGATTCGTATTTACCAGTTTAGCCGAGTTAAAACGAAAGAAATCTTGAAAATGAAAATCAATATACTAAAATAATATCTTGTCTACCATTATCTTTGGACGCTAGGTCGTTGGCTTTGTATCTTTTCTTGGCCACTATTTATATCTGTTTTTTGAATGAGAATTTGTCATTTAGTTCATCTCGTTTTTTTTTAATATTGACTATGCATGTTCTTTCGCCTTTCGGTCTGTCAATACATGACAACAGATGAACTTTGGTTATTAATTTTCTGGGATGTTTTCGGGGGGGGGGGTGGGGGTGGGGGGGGTTGTTGTGTTAAAAATGCATATAAAGCGGGCGAGGGGTTGTTGTGTTTATGTATTTCTAGTTAGATTGTTGTCTATAAAAAACAACAACAGTGTAGGGATGCGCATTGATTTAGTATTAGTCCCACATTTTATGTTCTAGGCAAACTGTAATAAATTATTGAGATAACAGACCAGTTACACAATGAAAGTTTGCCTCCCGTTTAGGGCGCTGCCGCTAGAAGCGGGTTCAGCGTAACCTACTTCGAAGATAGGCAAACGCTAGTCTCTACTTCTCGATTGGGGGCACTACCAGTGTACTCTACTCGAGATGGTTTAGGCAAGGTCCCGTTGCATTGGGAAATGGTATTGCTTATTTGCAAATTCGCGGGATGTATCTGTATATACTGCTAAGTTGTATAAATACACATATATACCTCTTGAAGAGGTATATATCTGTATTTATTATATAGCATGCTATCGGATATGAGCTTTTGCGTAATCTGATTGGTTCCTACTACTAGGCTATCAGCTCATATCCTACTAGTAGAGGAAAAACAAGATGGCGGCATGTTTTTTTAAACTGCCGAAAAGAGTTGGAATTGACGGATTTTTATACAGAAAAACATCAACACCCTTAAACCAATGTATAAAAAAACAACATTGTGTAAAAATACATTAACAAATACACAATTTAGCATGTCAAATGGTAAAATTCACCTAAAAATTACGTCTTTTTACTTCAGAAACACGACTAAATTAGCGGGTTGATATTAATTTGTTGCCAAACAAAGAAACCCACGGTTAAAACCAAGCTTACAACACACATTTCGTAGGAGATCACCAGTAAAGAGACTTTTTTATTTAGATAAGCATTTGGAGTAGTAAAAAGCATGTTCTTTTTCAAAAACAACCAACTAAGTAATTTAGTTTCACTGCCGAAGGTGTTTCAGTTTCATTTTTGCATGAAATCAAAACCTTTTTCACGACAGCAACGCTAATATAAACAACTGACCCACCTTTTGACTTCATAAAGGTACCATTTAATCTTTTTGGTTGATCTGCTTAACATATATTTTGCCTCTCGAGCAACATTTATGCAACATTTCACTGAAGCTATTTGCCGAACAGCTCAGCGAGAAGTCTGTGTGAATGCATCATTACGCATGGCGGAAGTATTAGTTGCCTATGCCGGAAGTTTGTCGTTTCAAACATTTCGCTGTAATTTTGGTCTCTTGTACAGTGCTTGGCTATATAATAAAACAGTTATACCATTCGCTCTCGTCGTATACGAACTAATAGCCAACTCGGCGAAGCGCCTCGTTGGCTATGAGCTCATATACGACTCGAGCTCATGGTATAACTGTTAAATATACATCTTCAAGAGGTATGTATCTGTATATATACCTCTTACCAGGTATTTATCATAGATACATCCCTACAAAAAAAACTCAACTATTAAATGTCAGATAAAATGTACTGGGTCTGTACCTCACTTATGTCACAACAGTTTTTCTCATTTCCATGCCCAAAATATACTTCCCCAACCACGCCACATATTCCACATATATTATTTAAATCTCGCTCTGTAATTGCTTCAAAGCAGTAGAAGTCATCACAAAGGCAGTTGGCTATGTTGGTCAGCTCATTCTCTGTGGGTGACACCTGAAAAATATTATATATGGCGTTTCTGTAGAGACGAGATTAGAGTACACTTGAGTTTTATAGACTTTCTATAGACTTTCACCTTTGGGCCAAGCCGTGCATCATTGGTTTTGGGAATATATACAGTACAATTAGATCATACGGGAGCACGGGTGGTGTGTGCTATTAGGGCGCTTGCCTCTCACCAATAGTTAAGCCTGGTTAGACGGGGTTAGTACTTGGATGGGTGACCGTCTGAGAATAGCCCCATTCTCGGGGTGGGGACTCATGTGTGTAGAGTTTAGTTGGTCTCTCCTGTTCTTCGAGGGTTTTTCGCCGGGTTCTCCGGAGGACCCCACCAGCTCTGCTGAAAAACTTATCCTCCTTAAATAAAGAATAATAATAATACTGTACATACATACCTAATCCGTAAATAAACTTATTTACTTACTTACTTCTACTCTTTCGACCATTGCATTTAGTTTGCCCTGAATGGCAATTGAAATTGGCAAACCTCTCAACTCTTTTTAAAAGCTGTCTCAACTCTAGAATAATTTCAAGGGAAACTAGAACCTTGTCACAGATATTGAACAAGCCTAATGTGAAAAGAAAGAAAAATAACAAATTATGCCTTGTGGTGGTCAGAGGTGAGTAAAATTTTTGCAATTAATTACAAATACTGTAATCATAATATTGCAACTGCTGTACTATTAATATAAATTTATATGTTTGGAGCACCACCATTAAAGTGGCCGAGCTTGAGAAGATGTCCGCCTCAATAACAACAAAAGATCATTGTTGTCAACAAAAGGGTCTTTGTTGTTATTGAGGCTATGACATCTTAAGCTTCCTCAAGTCATTCTTCTCAAGCTTGGCCACTTTAAAATGGTGGTGCTCCAAAATAGATTCTTTACATGTAAAATACCACCTTTTCTTCAATGAATTGGAATGAAACTTTGCACAATTACCAACTACCATAACATCTTTAGGATTATGCAAAAACATTGCCAACAATATTTTCATCAGAGAACCACTTACCAAGCTCATAAGGAATGACCTGGTGCATTGCTGAACATTTGGAACATATACTCTTACATGAACCTTTGAAACGATTCATATCTGTGATAAGTAAAGATTTCCCACGTGTTCCTGGATGAGGTTTTGCAGGTCCAAGTTTTGCACCGCAAAGTTCACAATTTTCCAGTTGTGGTTCAAACACATCTTGCTATCCAAGTGGAGATCCATCAATTCTCCCCGCTTGTTGAATTATAGCTGCAGGGATTGAATAAGGTAATGTTTTCTTTTCTTTAATTTCAATGGTACCCTTACGTGGTTCATTGCCACTATGAGTCTCTTCACTGAGATCATTAAGAATTAATGAGGTTGAAGGAGAATCTTCATTGTCAGTACATTGGTTGAAAATTCCTAATGACAGTAATATATGTATGTGAATACATATACATCTGGATTTTTGCTGTTTAGCTCCGAGCATAACACTTTTGGAGTCTTTGGAGCAACATCGCATCTCTTTATCAGTCACCCTGACATGATAGTATCCAGCAGTGCTGTTAGTAGTGGCCTTCCCAAACACACAATACATTGTCGGTGAAACATGGCCGGCTATTGGTAAATGATTTTCCATTCTTGTTGTATCATCACACGGATACAAATCTATATTATGAGGAAGCTGATAAATGTGAAGGAGACTGGTGGAATGTTCAAGGTTCTCCATATGTTGGCACTTAAAGCTGGAGACTTTCTGGCTATTTATAAGAATTGCTCGGTTCTGCTTGTAGTTGTGGTGGTGGCATATTGATGTATTCTTTTCTGTTATGATTATGCATCGGTCATCATGAGTACTGGTATTAGCAGAATAAATAGTAGTTTCTCCTGATTTGGCGACAAGGGTGCATTTTTGCACTCCTTTTTTTTATTTATGTATGAACCTCCAAGTTCATAACCACATTCAGGACAAAGTGGAGGTTTGTAGCGAGTAAAATATTCTGCCACACTGTGCACAAGAACCTCAGCCACGTTTGGACCCAGTTTTAGTGGATTCCTATAAATTGCGACATATTAAAGGTAAACAACAGTTCAGCTTTGCGTCATTCTTTGGCTACACAGTTGGTAATTTCGAATTGCATGATGATTATTGTCGATTTCAGCTCAGTTTTCAACGCGTGGTTTCGTAATTTGGAATTGCAGAATCAATAACAACATATTTTCCGAAAGAAATCGTATCAAAATAAAGTCTGGTCGACTGTAAAGGTGAACTTCGAATCGAACATGACACTTGGCAACGAACTTCCGAACCGCGCGTTGAAAAGTGAGCTGAAATCCGAACCGCGCGTTGAAAGGTGAGCTGAAATCGACAATAACAACATATTTTCCAAAATAAATCGTATGAAGAGAAACTCTGGTCGACTGAATGTTTTATTTGGTTTTATTCAACCAACTTCCCCCAGAAGAGTTAAATCAAAATAACTATTACGGCACAAACTTCCTGTGGTCTCTAGTTACAAGGATTTACTGTATAATCAACAGAAAAACTGGTGGGTACTCGGTTCGTTGCGTTTACAGTTGTCATCATACACAACTCGTTACTCGCAACCTTCTCTTGGAAGCAGCACAAGCTGTTCGTATATAATAGGAAGCGCAAATATACAAACGCAATTCCAAGCTATATACAAGGAGCGCAAATACACAATGAACATTCGAACATGACAAACAGGGCTCCATTTAAATCAGCGTTAGCTGAATTGGACTACCCTGTATAAATATTATTAAATCAAAAATAAATAGATCAATGACACTTGGCAACGAACTTCAGGAAATTCAACGCCTAAGTCATTTACGGCCGAAGATCCCCAAAAGCCAGGAAAAAAAGTTCACGCAAATAATCCTGGTGAGATTGCTAACTTATTTAACGAGTACTTTCATTCAGTTTACAACCCTCCCGCTAATCTATCACCAACTGATGTCTGACGGTCCTCGTGTATTACCTACCTTTTCCGCCATCGAGTTCTCGGTGGACGAGGTGGGTAAAGTGTTGCAATCGATTGACCCATTCAAGGCTATAGGTCCTGACGGGATTCCGCCCGCATTCTTAGAGAATGCGCTTTTCAACTAGCTGAGTCTCTATGTCTATTATTCAACAAATCTCTTCGTCACTCACAGATTCCGAGCGAATGGAAATATCATCCAATATCACCAATATCATCCCACTTCTCAAGAAAGGGAAGAAAGACGAGGTTGAAAATTACCGTCCAATTTCTCTCCTGTCTTCTGTTGGCAATGTCCTTGAACGTGGTGTTTTCAACTGCCTTTCATCACACATTCATTCATTAATCCATTCTGCTCAACATGGTTTTGTAAACGGAAAATCTTGTTCATCCCAGCTCTTATCTGTCCTTCATGTTATTGGTAAGAACCTTGATGAAGGCAAGCAAACTGATATGGTATTTATGGACATTTCAAAGGCATTCGATTCAGTGGATCATCCAACATTAATACCTAAACTGCATGCCTTCGGTATTTCAGACAACCTACTACTTTGGTTTGAAAACTACCTCTCCGGAAGATTACAGCAAGTGACAATTCAGGGCGCAACATCGGAACAGCTACCAATAACTTCAGGCGTCCCTCAGGGCTCAATCTTGGGTCCGCTCCTATTTTTGTCTACGTCAATGACATCCCTAATCTTGGCTTCTACCGATATCGCCGTGTTTGCCGACGATACCAAGTGCTTTAAAACAATACGGTCTGTTAATGATGCCGCAGTTCTTCAAAGGGATATAGTTGCTCTGGAATCTTGGTCCAACAACCACAGTCTAAACTTCAATATATCAAAATGCCAAGTCTTATCTATAACAAGAAAAAAGGCCCCGATCAAGTTTACATACAAGTTGGAAGGATTAGCTATCAATCATGTAAGTGCGGAGTTGGACTTAAAAATGTCAAAAAGTCAAAATAAACTCTACGCTTAATTGGAAAGATCAAGCTAATGAAATGCGGTCTAAAGCAAACAAGATGCTGGGCGTAATTAGGCGATCCACACTTGAGATGGAAGATATCCAAGCCAGAAAGTTGCTATACCTTCAGCTTGTACGAAGCAACTTCAGTCATGCTTCCCAAGTATGGTGTCCCCAATCAATAGAACTAATTGGCGGCATTGAAAAAATACAAAGGAGGGCAACGAAGTTTATCCTAAACCTTGGTTTTTCTACCGACATTTCATATCCAACAAGGTTAAGCAAACTCAACCTACTGCCAGTTACGTACTGGCACGAATATCTAGACTTGGTCATGCTGTTTAAGATCATGAACGGGATGGTTTCAGTATTCCACGGCGTTCACGTTGTCGCTGTCTCTTCAGGGAAAACTCGAAGCTCATGCAACGAAGATGTTGTAACTTTGGTAATCCCATTCGCAAAAACAGTAACTTTCCAGTCTTCTTATTTTATTAGATCTTCAAAGCTCTGGAATACTCTTACTCTAGATACTAATCTACGAAATAGGCATATCTCTTTGACTACCTTTAAAGCTAAGTTAAAGAAATATTATTACGATGCCTTGTTGAGGGTTTATGACACCGGGAAGCCCAGAACTTGGAAATCCGTGTGCGTCAAAAAAGTGAGTTGTTGCTTTTAAAATTAGTTTTTATTGTTAGATTGTATTAGGATTTTACCTTTTTTATATTCCTTTTATCTGTCTACTATTACGGCATGTTGGGTTGTTTTCAAAATTATCTTTATGGTCTTTAAGTGAAATAAATGCTTCGCGTTTTTTTGTCTGTTCAATTCTGTCACTAATTTTTAGTTTGTTTGAAATGTTTTTTAATTCTTCATCAATCTGTGTTATTGTGTCCTCTGATCCATGTTTGTATGGTTTTGTTATATTATCATGCAGAAGTTTGTTGTGTGTCGAGCGAGGTTTCATAAATATTTCTTGTTTTGCCTGCGAAAATGAAAAGGTTGGGTGATGATTTAATTTTCTTTAAGTCAGTAGCCAAAGACTGTTGAAAGTGATCGTGTGTTTTTCCAAACTTGATGTTTTCAATCAGTTTTATTAGATCTTCTTCGAAACCTTTAATTTCCATAACTGTTGGTGGTGCTTTTTTAGAAGGAAGTCCAAAAGAGTTGCTTTCGGTGGAATTTTTACAGTCATTGAGGAAAAAGTGGGATTTCCATCTCATGCGTCTGATTACACTTTCGACTTTTTCAATAAATGTTGTCAAATAAGCGTCCTTTGATGGTATTGGGATGTTTTTCAATGAATAATCGAATCGAAATTGTCTCATTTTTTGGTACGGATTACGTAAACAAGAGTGCACAACCGATAAACAGGTGCAAATATACAAACGAGCACGTGTGATTTTGTTCACAGAATGTCGGAAAGTGCTCAATCCCATAAAGGTAGACCGAATATAGTATAGTTTAGTGGGCTTACCTCAAAATGTTGATTGTCGCAACTGTCAGTTTCACGCGGGGCGATCTTCAGGCGACTGAGTAGTTTCGATTCGTGGGCCGCTTAGATGGTTTTGGTCGGAAGGTGGGCGTGTGGGCGGTGGAACGATGAATGCATCCCTCAAATGGTTTTGGTCGAAAGGTGGGCGTGTGGGTGGTGAAACAATGAATGCATCCCTTAAATGGTTTTGGTCGAAAGGTGGGCGTGTGGGCGGTGGATTCCTCAAACTCCTTTCCTTGTTTTGATTGTTGTTTAGATTGTTGATATTACATTTATTTTTATGCCTGCATGTCGAAATGATTTCTGATCTTTTATTGAGTAAAAAGTGTTTGTCTGCTTTCATGATACAAAGTTTCTCTTCCAAACATAAATTGCATCTGCCTGGTCCTCCTGAGTAGGAAGCCGCGCGTTTCAAAATAGACCAGGTTATGTTGAAATTTTGTTTTGTTTCTTTTAAATCACAGATGTGTTTCGAAAGTTCGGTTTCGTTTGAATATTTTTTGTTTTGGAAAGATTTAGTGTGATTTCTGTATCGCTCTTTGAAATCACACTAAAAATATTCAAACGAAACCGAACCTTCGAAACACATCTGTGATTCATAAGAAGAAAACAAATTCAACATAACCTGGTCTATTTTAAAACGCGCGGCTTCCTACTCAGGAGGACCAGGCAAATGCAATTTATGTTTGGAAGAGAAACTTTGTATTATGAAAGCAGACAAACACTTTTCACTCAATAAAAGATGCGAAATAATTTCGACATGCAGGTGTAAAAATAAATTTAATATCAACAATCTAAACAACAATCAAAACAAGGAAAGGAGTTTGAGGAATCCACCGCCCACACGCCCACCTTTCGACCAAAACCATTTGAGGGATGCATTCATTGTTTCACCACACACACGCCCACCTTTCGACCAAAACCATTTGAGGGATACATTCATCGTTTCACCGCCCACACACCCACCTTCTGACCAAAACCATTTAAGCAGCCCACGAATCGAAACTACTGTAATAAATAGGTAAACAGGTGACGTCACCGGAAGAACACGAGCGTGCATTTGACATATGATCCGACATTATTGAGTAGAATGTGTGTGTTATGTCGCGGTTGTTGTTCGACACGCTACCATTTTATGTGATCTTAAATAAAGTCTTTACAACCTTGTTGGTCGTCAGAGCGATTTATTACATTGGTGAGCAGCGACTTGGGATTAGAACTACTTCACTACAAGCGGTAGATCGAGGATGAGCGACACCGAACAAGCAGAGGAGCCACAGCAAAGTGATGCGACGGCATTATCAGCAATCGACAAATTAGTGAGTGCTATGACGACTTCAGTACTACAGAGCGCCAAAGCCAGTCAGCCGGAATATCGTCGTTCTATAAAACCACCGAAGTCATTCACTGTTGGTCAGAAGTTCAAAACATGGCTATCACAATTTAAGACGTACGCCGAACTTACCGAAATGCCATCAGTCCAACGACGAGGACAACTCATCAATCTCCTCGACCAAACGGCCTTCAGAGCTGTTGAATTACTTCGTTTACCAGAATCGTTAAGTTTCGACGAGTTTACAGCAAAACTGATCGAACGATTTGATGCTGGGAAGACACGGGGTGATTACAAACTAGCACTACGCTCGAGAAATCAAAAGTCAAGCGAGGAGTTTGAAGATTACACAGATATTCTTATGGGTCTCGCTGAAAATTCTTATCCGGACGTGGACCACTCCTTTCAAGAAGAATTGGCGCGTGATCAGTTCTTACAAGGTGTTGCAGTTGGGGAAACTACTCGAGAAAAGCTTTTTGTAAACCAACCCGCGACGTTATCGAATGCTGTGCGCATGGTACGCCAAATCGAGAGCGCAAGAAAAGCATCGGAGAGTTGCAAACCGAAGCAAGATAGCAAAGCCAAACCTCAGTGCTTCGCCATTTCAGATAAAAAGGACGACGAAACCGCAAAGGAGCTTAAGGAACTCAAGAGCCTTATCCTTCAAATGAATGAACGAATTCAGTCACTTGAAAGGAAGCCATCTGCGACAGGAGATCGTCGACCTATTTCTTGCTACTCGTGTGGCGAAAGCGGTCATATAGCACGTAATTGTCAAAACAAGGGCAAGAATAATTTCAAGTACCAAAGTTCGGGAAACGAAAGACGGGGGTCGTCTTGGGACGGGCAGCCCCCGACACGTCGTTAAGTCCCAATAAACAGTTCTCCGATAATTCAACGAACCATCAACAACGAGAAAATAATTCATCAAGCAAGTTTTACATTTCCAGTTTGAGTGAATCTGGAGTGTATGTTACAGGGATTGTGAATCACCAACAGACACCAGTATTGCTAGACACTGGTGCTACGGTTAGTGTCTTGCGAGAAGAAACCTGGAAGAAAAGTGGTTGTTATCTTCCAAGCAACTTGCAACCAGTGGAAGGAACCCTAACAACTGCGAGTGGATCTCAACTTTCTGTCTTGGAAAAAGTGCTAGTAAGACTACGTCTTGGTCATCATGGTGACTTTCATGTGCCAATGATCATCGTTCGTGACCTTGATCATGATTGCTTACTAGGATCAGATTTCTTCCAAGAGTATGGCTGCAGAATCCTTTATGACCTGGGAACATTTGTGATTCAAGGAAAAGCGAAAAGCGAAATCCTTGTGTCTGTCGAGTCTTTGTTGATACTGCAGCAACAATTGAACCTGGAACAGAAATGGTATTACCTGCGAAGATTGAAAGAGGATATGAACGAAATAATGGATCACCAGGAATTATTGAACAACTGGGTGGCAGTAAGCCTACAACAATACAACTAGCTCGATCATTGACTGTTCCTAGACAGGGGAAAACGACAATAAGGCTTGCAAATTTTACAGATCAGCCTGTACAACTTTGTGAGCAACAAGTGGTTGGCAAATTCCACCCATTGAATTTTCTGAATGGAGCAACTAGCTATTTTAGTGATGAGGATGAAGTAGAAGAAAGAAAGACAACAACCAATGAACAGTGTTCCAACATCAATGTGAGCAACAGAAGCTCCCCTAATTCACCTAAAATACCTGCCAAGAATGGGCATCAGGCAAATGCATTCAACTGGCGTTCAGAATTGAAGCTAGATGACCTGAATATAACCAGAGATCAAGACGCTCAATTTCTGTCATTAATCCATGAATATGAAGGTATATTTGCGAAAAATGACTCGGACCTTGGCCAAAGCAATCTAATGGAGCACAAGATCGACACAGGTGATGCCAAACCAATTAAACAACCACCAAGACGCTTACCCCCATATCAACGGCAGGTAGTGGAAGAGCAGCTGGATGAATTATTGACCCACAAGAGAATTGTCCCATCACAAAGTCCATGGAGTAGCCCAATTGTACTAGCTCGGAAAAAGGATGGTTACTGGCGGGTTAAAGTTGCTGGAAAGGACAGGTGCAAAACCGCATTTGTCACACACAAAGGTCAGTTCGAGTGGCGAGTCATGCCCTTTGGATTGACAAATGCTCCTGGAACTTTTCAGCGACTCATGAATATGGCATTAAAAGGCCTTACATGGAAGTATTGCTTGGTGTACTTGGATGATATTGTGGTTTGGTCAAGAACATTTGAGGAACACCTGCAACGCCTGCGCACCATATTTGAAAGAATCAGAGCTGCAAATGTGAAACTTAAGCCCCGTAAGTGCCAGTTTCTACGAAAGAAGGTTGAGTTCCTGGGACATGTTCTATCGGAAAACGGAATAGAGACTGATCCAGGTAAAACAACAGCAGTGGAAGAGTGGCCTACCCCTACATCTAAGACCGAGCTAAGGAGCTTTTTGGGTTTAGCGTCGTATTACAGAAGATTTGTGGAAGGCTTTGCAGTGATTGCAGAACCCCTGTACCGCTTGTTAAAGAAGAATGTCCACTTTCAGTGGTTACCCGAACAGGAAAAAGCCTTTACAGAACTGAAACAACGCCTGGTTAGCACTCCTGTACTTACCTACCCGAATTTCGAAGCAGATGCTGGTAGGTTCATCCTTGACACGGACGCAAGCACTGAACTCGGTATCGGGGCAGTTTTGTCTCAGGAACAACCAGGAGGCACAGAGAAAGTAATCAGCTATGGCAGCCGTTCACTACATAACCCCGAGAAGAACTATTGTGCTACAAGATTGGAGATGCTCGCCTTGGTCAAGTTTGTGGATCATTTCAGGTACTACTTACTAGGTCGGCAGTTTTTGATAAGAACTGATCATCATGCTTTGAAGTGGTTGCTGAACTTTTGCGATCCCCAAGGGCAAGTAGCAAGGTGGATTGAACGTTTGCAAGAATATGATTTTGTGATTGAGCACAGGCCCGGTAAAGATCATGGTAACGCTGATGCATTATCACGTAAACCACAGCGCCAACGCTCGCATGGAGACTGCCCTTCCTGCAAAACCACTATCTCCCAAGCCGAGCCCGTAGCTTCTATAACCACTGAGATGAAACAACCCGAGGTACCAGATCAAGCATCGTGGTCAAGAGATGAAATCGCACTAGCCCAAGCGAAAGACCCAGACATCAAATCTGTTATACAGCATCTCTCCCAGGGTGGTGGTAAGCCAGACAGAGCCGAATTACAAGCACTCAGTCCGAGGACAAGAGCCATATGGGCACAAAATGAATTGTTGGAGCTTCGAGATGGAATACTCGAGATAAAATCAAGACCTAACTCAGTAAAGCCCTCCCGAAACCGAGCGATACTCCCAAGGGATCTCGTACTGCCAGTGCTACGGATCCTTCATGATGGCGAGACAGGAAATCACCTTGGCTATAACAAGACACTGAGGAAGTTAAAAGATCGATTCTGGACCCCACCAAGGTAAGGGATTACTGTAGCACATGTTCAACCTGCCTGAGATGTAAACCACCAACAAAGAAATCCAGAGCACCGCTTAAACCAATGCATTCATCACACCCTATGCAAAGAGTCCACATGGACATTATTGGTCCCTTACCGAAGACAAAGAAAGGTAATAAGTTCATACTGACGGTTCAATGCTCATTCACAAAATGGGCCGAAGCTTATCCGTTACCCAACCAAAGAGCAACCACGTGTGCGCGTGTTTTCGTCCATAACTGGATCTGTCGATATGGAACGCCAGACAGCATACACTCCGACCAGGGGAGGAACTTTGAATCGAAGTTATTTACGGAGATGTGTCGTTTACTACGAATGTCAAAGACCCGCACCACGGCGTACCACCCTCAGTGCAACGGCCAAGTCGAGAACTTCAACAGAACACTGAAGAGCCTCTTAAAGACCAAAGTCGAGAAATCAGTCGAAAGATGGGATGACGAGCTGGATGCCTGCCTGATGGCCTACCGCAGCAGTGAACACGCATCAACAGGGCATACACCCTTTCACATGATGTTTGGGCGGGAGATGAGACTGCCTTTAGACATCATGATGGGCGAGGAAGCGAAGGAGGAACAATCGTATGGAGAGTTTGTCGCAGATCTGCATGATACGCTGCAAAGAACTTTTCAAGATTGTCGCGACCATTTACAAACCGCACAGCGAAGGCAGAAAGACAACTACGATAGATGGGTCAAGCACGGAACCTATAATCCCGGCGACCAGGTGTTACTCTACAACCCACAAGTTAAGCCAGGAGAAGCTGCCAAATTCCACCGATACTGGGTCGGCCCATATGTGGTGCTCCAGCGTATTACTGAAGTGAATTATAAACTGTACAAAGAGAGTGACCGCCGTCGGAGATCCAAAGTCGTTCACTTCGACAATATGCGCCTATTTCGAAGAAAGTTAACAGAAGAAAGCAGTGCCACCAAAACTGCGGAACGAAACCAGAGTGTTTTGGAAAACGAAGAAAGAGAGAACGAAGAAGACCAGGATGTGGGCCCCTTGGCGGAACTGCAATCTAATGTACCAGTGGACGACGAACTTAACGGTGATCTTTCCATCCAAGTTGACATCAGTTATGAAGAGCAAAATCCAATAGACGAACCTAACAGTGATCTCTGCAGTCAAGCTGACGCAAACCACAATGACCTAATGGACGACGAACCTGACAGCGATCTCTCCAGTCGAGCTGACGAAAACCACAATGACCTAATCGACAATGAACCTGACAGCGATCTCCCCCTGGACAACGAACCTGACAGCGATCTCTCCAGTCGAGCTGACGAAAACCACGATGACCTAATCGACAATGAACATGACAGCGATCTCCCCAGTCAAGTCAACACAAGCCACGAAGAGGACGATTCAACTAGAGAAGATGATGTCAGCGACCAAGAAGAATCTATTTCAACTCCTGAGGAAAGCTACGAGTATGCATCCAGACGGCCGTCCCGCCAGCGAAACCCACCAGACCGCTATGGTGATTGGGACACGAGCATTTTGTCAGTGATGAAAAATCTTGCAGGACATATCACAAGACTCGAGGAGAAGGAAGATCGACGGCGAAAGAAAATTTTAAAAATGAAACCTAGGTGGCTTAGAAAAGGGAGACAACTGCGTCTTTCCGTTTCAAACTAAACTAACATATTTGATATTATAATTACAGGTATATAGTGTCCCACCTATTCTTTATAGGGGTGAGTGATGTAATAAATAGGTAAACAGGTGACGTCATTGGAAGAACACGAGCGTGCATTTGACATATGATCCGACATTATTGAGTAGAATGTGTGTGTTATGTCGCGGTTGTTGTTCGACACGCTACCATTTTATGTGATCTTAAATAAAGTCTTTAAAACCTTGTTGGTCGTCAGAGCGATTTATTACACTACTCAGTCGCCTGAAGATCGCCCCGCGTGAAACTGACATCAATATTTTGAGGTAAGCCCACTTAAACTATACTATATTCGCTCTACCTTTATGGGATTGAGCACTTTCCGACATTCAGTGAACAAAATCACACGTGCTCGTTTGTAAATATATATATTACATACATTATATATATATATATATATATATATATATATATATATATATATATATTATATATATATATATATATATATATATATATCACGGCCACCTCGGTTTTCATTGTTTCCACACGCACATTTAATATCGAAATAACCCGATGCATAAAGATGAGGTACGATTAGTAACTAATCATACCTAATGTTTATGCACAAGGTACGATTCCCGTGAATTTGCAATAGGCAATATCATTGCCCAATGCAACGGGACCTTGCCTAAAACATTTCGAGTAGAGTACACTGGTAGCGCCCCCAATCGAGAAGTAGAGACAAGTGTTTGCCTATCTCGAAGTAGGTTCGCTGAACCCGCTTGTACTGGCAGCGCCCTAAACGAAAGGCAAATTTTCATTGTGTTACTGGTTTGTTATCTCAAGAATTTATTACAGTTTGCCTAGAACACAAAATGTGGGACTAATACTAAATCAATGCGCATGTCTTTACACTGTTGTTCTTTTTATAGACAACTATCTAATATTAGTTTATGTGCGTGAATTTGCATTAGGTCAATGGTAACCGTTGAACCGATCATATACATGTATTGTTATTTAAAAGCGCTTGTAATATATTTACAGATATATTTACAGATATATATATATATATATATATATATATATATATATATATATATATATATATATATATATATATTTATTCCTCGGTAACCGTAATATTACAATATTACGGGTCTTTTACTAAACCTCCCTCGGCTTTCGGATACATTTAATCACTAATCAACCTATATGTTATGCTATTACTTATAAATATATATATATATATTCAAACAAACAAAGTGTTGTTCGCGAAATGTCGAAAAGCGCTCAATACCGTAAATATAGAGCGAATATACTATAAGTGGGCTTACCTCAAATGTTGATGGTCGCTACTGTCAGTTTCACGCTGGGCGATCTTCAGGCGGCTGAAGATTTTCGATTCGGCGCTGTCTTAAACAGTGTTTCCACTTTCAAGGAAATTTCCTTTTTCAAGGAAATTTTGACCCCAAAAAGGAATTTTCAAGGAAGGAAAAAATTTAAGGAAATCTAAGGAAATTCAAGGAAATCTAAGGAAATATTGTAATCAGACAACTTTTGATAAATTCTTGCAGTTGTCTGTTGTCACATCAATTTCAATAAATAAAGTAAACGTATTCTATTAAAAAGTCATAAAATGCAACCTGCTGGTCCTGCGGACTGCGCCGCTGCGGCCTGCGAACGCGAACATTTATATTACATGAAGTGCTAAAGCGACAAAAGCGTCTCGTCGGCTGTCGGCAGCGACGGCAGGCTCGGCTGAGTCGGCTCATCAAAATCAAATGACAAATGTAAATAGTCTTTGCCTTCGTCCTTCGAGCCCGTATTAAAAATTTAAAATATGCATATGACTACAATAACATCAGAGTCGGACTCAGAGTCAGACGGCTTTGAATCTAATCTTGCCAATCAAGATGAACCAACGGGAAAACCTGTAACTAAGTCTAAGAAGAAAAAGTACGAGCAAAAAATTTTAAATTCCTGGCTGACTGAATTCAAACACTGGCTTGAAAAGCGGGATGGTGCTCCCTACTGCAAACTATGTAATTGCTCGCTATCATGCGCCAAGACGGCGATAAAACGACATATGGAAAACAAGAAACACAAGAACTTGTGTAAAATAAAAGAGCAGGTAAATGCGCCTATACACTCTATGTTAGGGACACGAGCAAATCCAGCAAGGATCGAGATAAAACTTTGTTCATTTATAGCAGAGAAAGACCTTCCAATCAGCATTGTGGAAGATCTTGTGCCCCTTCTACGAAATCTTTTTCCTACCGATTCAGCTCTCCGCGAAGTTAAGCTAGGGAAATAAAAGGCCACCAATATAATCCGTCAAGTATTGGGTTTTCATGCCATGAAAGAAGGTGTCTATAAACTTAAAGAGAACAAGTTCTCATTGATTTTGGACGAAACAACAGATAAGTCAACCACGTCACAGCTTGCCATACTCGGAGTCTATTTTAACAAACAAACATTTAGACTTGAAATAATTGTCATTGATCTTGTACCAATGTCAGATGGAGCTGCTGCGACGATCTACAAGGCCCTGCTAGACAGTCTAAAAGAAAGAGGCATTCCAATGAAAAACGTAATTGGTTTCTGTGCTGATACGTGCAATGTGATGTTTGGTGTCAATCATTCAGTTGCCCAGATGCTCGTCAAGGATCATCCGTGGATTATACCCATTAAATGTTCCGGTCATTTGATTCATCTTTGCAGTTCGGATGCAGCAAAGGTTTTCCCTAAAGCTGTGGAAGATATGTGCAGGAACATCTTTTCTCATTTCAGCATGTCCAGTAAAAGGTCTGAGGCATTCAAAGAGTTCCAGGAGTTTCTTGATTGGAAAGAGCTGAAAATCATGCGTCCAGGTAATTAGGCAATTAGCTGTTGGAACTTGGAATTGGAAACTGCAAAGTTTAACTGTTTTGTCTGTTTAAGATCGAAAACTATAAATTTAAATTTAAATTATTTTCCTCTTTTTATCTATTAAACTGTAGGTTATACTCGATGGTTATCTATGAAATCATGTGTGAAGAGAATCCTTGAGCAGTATACAGCCTTACAGCTTTACTTTACCAGTGTTGCAGTTGAAGATCCTACACATACGAACGATGCAATTCTCGCAAGTTTAAACAACAAGTTCTTTGAAGTCTACCTGGAGTTTATGGATTTCAACTTAGGTAGGCTCGTTTCGTTTAATCTGCTTTTCCAAAGTGAAATGCCACAGCTCCACCAGTTGAAAGGGGAAGTAGACAACCTTATCAAAGCCATGTGTTCTGATTTTATGGATGTGGTATATGTGCGAAGCACCGATGCATTGAAGATTGCCCCATCCAGAAAAGACAAGCATTGTCCTCTGGATAAAGTTTATCTTGGCATTCTGGCAACAGATACTATGTATACCATCAAGGAAGAGTGTGGTAATGAAGATCCAGATATTGCACTTGTTTATTCCCAGTGCCAGCAGTTCTTGATTGAGGCTGTGCAGCAAATCCAATCTCGATTTGGCGATTGCCACAAAGTAGCTGATCTGGTGTCTTGCATTCTGCCAAGTTGTGCCTACAACTTGAAGATTCCTTCATTGAGTGGCTTGTACAGAGAGATGCCTATCCTTAAAGAGGTGGCTGATCTGCAGGAAGTAGATAAGGAATGGAGAGGTCACTCTATGAATCCCAAGTTAAGCGAAGATCTCACCGCAGAAGAGTACTGGCAAGTTGTATTTAAAGAAAAGAAATCGACAAATGAACTTGCCAGACCAAATTTGGTGAAAGTTATCAAAGTCTTGTTGTCCCTGCCATTCTCCAACGCAGCAGTAGAAAGGGTGTTTAGCCATCTTAAATTGATCAAAACAGATCATAGATCTCGTTTAAAACAAGAAAGTTTACTTGCTCTATTAACAACAAAAATGACTCTTTTGAAATCCAACCACTTAAATGTGCCTGCAACTGTAAAGCTTGAACCATCAAGGGATATGCTCAGTCTTCACAAGAATATGGTGACAAATGCTGACAATGATGAGGTTACCCAGATAAGGAAAGATTTCATGAAGGAAATTAATATGGAAGTAATGGAATAACTAATAAGCATTATAATATAACTGCTGTCTGCATGTCAGCATTCACTATTCAGTTCATTAATATAACTGATGTCTCAAGAATTAATAATGTACTTAACTTTTCTTAAGGAGAATTTTACTTCTTATCTGTTGCCTGTTGATTATTTATAGTTATCACTGTAATGAGTTTTTACATTATTTTGTGTAAATTGTGATTGTGAATTGTGAGACTGTGAAATATAGATGAAATATAGACATAGTATATTAGTATATATTGCAATAATTGCATAATTAATACAATATAGTTAATCTGTTAATATCTTATTTCTCTTCACTTTCGCTCTTTTACTTTGTTTCAATTCAATCAGTTAATTCAATATTTTTAAAATTAACTAATTAAGTAAGTAGTTGGTCGGTCCAGTCTCCTACACGGACCTCAGTTGTAGGCCGGCCTAAAAGTTGGACTGTAAACTAAAAGCTTTCTTAAGGAAATTTCAAGGAAATTTTCTTCCTTGGTCAAGGAAATCTAAGGAAATTTTGACACGAAAGCAAGGAATTTCAAAAATAAAAAGTGGAAACACTGGTCTTAAATGGGTTGAGTTGCTTACGTCAATGCTAATGGGTGTGTGGGTTGATGGCGCGCTTCTGGGTGTGTGGGTTGATGGCGGTGTGTGGGTCAATGGTGCGCTACCTACATTCCTACCTTTGTTCTTGCCTACACCTACGTTCTTTATCTTAAACTTGTTTTTGTTCCGACATGCATGTTAAAAGGATTTCTGATTTTTTGTTAAGTAAAGTGGGTTTTTCGGATTTCATAATGCAAAGTTTTTCTTCCAAACATAAATTACATCGGTTAGACCCCCCTGAGCATGCTGCTGACCGTTTTAAAATTGACCAATTAATGTTAAAATTTTGTTTTTTGTTTTTCAAATTCCATATGTGTTTGGAGAGTTCGGTTTCGTTTGAATATTTTTTGTGTTGAAAAGATTTGGTGTGGTTTCTGTATCGCTCCTTAAAACTGTTTGCTGTCATGCCTATGTAATGCTTAGTTTTATTAGTGTTGTTTGTCGAAATAGTTGCTTTATATATGATGTTGTTTGTCAAACATTGCCCACCGAGTGGGCATTGATCTTTTTTCTGCAGTTACAACCATTTGTGCTATTGTTTTTTCCTTCATTTTTCCTAAGAATGTGTGTGTTGTGTTTCGTGATTGTGGATTTAATGTTGTTCATGCAGCTATAACTAACTTTTACTGTGTTTCTCTTGAAAATCTTGTGTAGCTTGTTGTGTGGTGGGAAGACTTCATAAAATTAGTAGAAAACATTCAATTTCGCAAAATAAACAACCACTTCCAACAACATTTGGCAAATGATTTAAAGAAAATCAAATCGTCACCTAACATGTTCATTTTCGCAGATAAAACTAGAAATATTTACGAAACAGCACCAGACACATACAATAAGCTTTTGCATGATAACATAACAAAAACATACAAGCATGGATCAGAGGACACAGTAAAAAAAATTAATCAAGAACTAAAACATATCGCCACCAAACTTCGTATAAGTGACAAAATCGAACAAACTACAAAGCGCGAAGCTTTTGAAATAAAAGCTTCGAGCTTTGTAGTTTGTTCGATTTTGTCACTCAAAGACCACAAGGAAAATTTCGAAAACAACCCAACATGCCGATTGATAAACCCAGCTAAAAGCGAATCAGGAAAACTTAGTAAAACTATTCTTGACAAAAAATATTCAAACGAAACCGAACTCTCCAAACACATATGGAATTTGAAAAACAAAAAACAAAATTTTAATATTAATTGGTCAATTTTAAAACGGTCAGCGTGAAACTGACAGTAGCGACCGTCAACATTTGAGGTAAGCCCACTTTAGTATATATATATATATATATATATATATATATATATATATATATATATATATATATATATATATATATATATATATATATATATATATATATATATATATATATATATATATATATATATATATATATATATATATATATATATATATATATATATATATATATATTATATATATATATATATATATATATATATATATATATATATATATATATATATATATATATATATATATATATGTATATATATATATGTATATATATATATATATGTATATATATATATATATATATATATATATATATATATATATGTATATATATATATATATATGTACGCTATGTACGCTATGTACGCTCCTTCACTTCGGTGTTGTTGAGCACTCTGTGAAGTTGCCGTGGGTACCTATTAGCGATAATGCAACGCTCACTACCCTTGCGGAAGTTTGAGCACTCTGGGCCCATGCGCACTTCACGCTATCTGAATGTACTTCACCGATGCTGTCCCACATGCGGTTGTCACCGACGATCGCATGTGTATAAGTAATTGATGAAATTCGTTCAGATTGTTCCAAGCTACACTGATGAGCTGTTGTACAGCGAAACACCGTGTTTGAACTATATATGTTATTGAACTATATTGAATTACGTGATTGAACTATATATATATATATATATATACTGACAAGTAGCGACCATCAACATTTGAGGTAAGCCCACTTATAGTATATATATATATATATATATATATATATATATATATATATATATATATATATATATATATATATATATATATATATATAAGTAGTGTATAAAGGCGGGTTCTGGCTACTTTTTAAATCCAAGATGGCGGCCATTAAATTCAGGGGGTGTTGGCCAAGCAAGGCCTTCCTTGTTCTAGACCGATCCGCCTTCAACTCCGATCTCGAGTTTGAGAAGACTTTCCGAAGTCTTGCCGAAGTCTTCCCGAAGAATTTCCCGAAGTCTTCCCGAAGTCTTGCCGAAGAATTTTCCGAAGTCTTCCTAAAATTTTTCCCAAAATTTCCCCCTCCGGATTTTCAAAATTTTTTCGAAGAATTTCCCCTCCGGATTTTCAAAATTTCCCCCTCCGGATTTCCCCAAGATTTCCCCAAAATCCCCCTCCGGATTTCCCCAAGATTTCCCCAAAATCCCCCTCCGGATTTCCCCAAGATTTCCCCAAAATCCCCCTCCGGATTTCCTAAAATTTTCCCAAAAATTTCCCGAAGTCTTCCTAAAATTTTCCCCAAAATCCCCCTTCGGAGGTTTGGGTAATTCTTGGGGAAGTTGTTGGGGAAGTTGTTGGGTGGGTGTTGGGGTAAGCCGAAGGCGGAGCTGGGGCGAAGGTGGAGAGGGGGCGAGGGGAGCGAAGCGACCGAAGCGATCGAAGGGAGCGAGGGGGTGGTTTATAGGAATTGGTTTAAAGGAATATTTTTGGAAAAGAAATAAAAGGATGACAAGAGACAATAAATATATTACTGTGGTACAATCTAATAAACTTTTATGTCAAAACTGTAATTTTGAGACCCAAACAAAAACAGCACTGAAACTGCATAACAAGGTTGCCCATGGAACAAACCGTCTTAGAAAAGTGTTTACCATCTACAACAATACATTATCAAAAAAATAGTAAAAACTGTTAAAACCCCCAAAAATTTGTATTCTTTTTGAATACAAATCTTAAACATAATTTACCTAGTCCTGTAATGTCCTATCGCCAAGGTTGAAATCCCATCCTTTCCGATAACCCTCTTATCATCTTCTGCGTTAAGAAGAATCTTGTTTTGATGGATGGTATAGACTTTATGCTTATAGCTTCGGAAGGTGTTCATCCCTTTTATAAGATTTTCTCCAGAGCGCAAACATTTCTCATAATCCTCAAACCTAATTTCATCCTGAACAACTCTCTTCTTACCCCCCTTGCACTTCTTTACTTCTTCGCATTCCATTAACCCAGTTTCAGGATTTATTTTCTTTGCCATTTTTATAGCATACAGCTTGGCTCTTAACCCAACAAACCCCTTAATCTGATCTGATCCAGTTTCTGACTTCATCATCCCAGGGACTTTCTTGTTAGCCCCACACTCTATACCACTTGGGTGGCTCTTAGGGAAATTACTGGTGTCAAAGTGGGTTTGAACATCTCCACTAATGTCCTTGAAGAAATCTTCTGTTTTAATTCCATAACAGAGGCTGTCAGTATCTGTAAACAACAGCTGAGCCTTAGGTCCATACTTTGGCTTGATGTAACCATAGTGGAAATCATATATGGTAATCTTGCTCAAATCTAGGATGCTAGCCCCTGTAAAGATCGGCTTGTTGAGATAAACATGAGTTTTCTTCATGTGGACAGCTCCCAAGGTTTGACTGAAGATGTTAATAGACTTGTAATTTGGCTTTCTTGCTAGTTTCTCAAGCTGATCAGCCCAGGAGACAAGTCGGATGTCCACTCTATTGCGAACATTTTCCATCGTCTTTCCAAATACGCTATTATTCATTAACTTGTAGAAGTCCTTCTCAAAGTCGTTGGTGGCCTCTGTCCTCAACCTTGTGTTAAGGTCAATGAAGGGTTTCATCCAAGCCTTCTCCACAAACTTAATTCCTCTATGGAGTTTTAGAATTTTTAACTTATATTTCAAGCATTGTTTTAATGCTTGGTAGTGGATAGTGTACTTCGCCTTGTTGTTAAGATTAGGTACCAGTTTTTCAACCCCATTAATCTCAAGTCTTTCAGCTGCGAAGGGGAGATCGTTGTGGAGATCATGTAATTCCTCAGGATACTCCAAGTCTACTTCCAGCGTGCATCCTTCTCCTTCTGTTTTTAAAAACTCTTCCCAGTTCTCCAGCTCTTCTTCCGACATCCACTTAAACCCACCTATCGGAAGGGGTTTACCCATTGCATGCCCATATAGGTTGTTTTCATCCAAATATTGGATGAAGGAACATTCCTGCTTTGGATCATATTCCTCCATATACTTGTTGTTGGCATAGTAGTTTCGGTTAATAATTGTCGAAATTCCACCACGGATATTGTTTTCGAAGAATAGGTGCATGTCAGGGTCTGTTAATAGTTCCAACTTTTGACCCGTCATCTTCTGTAGGGTAGCCCAAGACAGACCAGGACTTGTGTAGAACCACATTGGGTCAAGTCCATAAGTCTTTTTGCATGTCTTCCTAAAATTTTGGATTACATCCCCAAGAAGAACAACATCCACTTTGTTGTACAATTCTTGGTAATCTCTCATTGTCTTACATCCAAAGGCTTGCCAAACATTTTGAGCATGGGCATAATCCTTGTTTGAAATATGAGCTTTATTCAGCTTTGAGTAAAACTCCTTTTTGGCTGGAAGCTTTGGATAGTCTAACTTTTCTAAGGAATCCATGAAATCATAGGGAAATGTCCCCTTCTTTTTTAACAGGTTTCTTGACTCTTCTGGATAGTCTTTGAACACTTTTTCCGTGTACACAAAAGCTGTTAGATCCAGGTTTTTAACAAGCGAATCCAACGAACTTCCCATGAATTTTAAGGAATCCAGGAATCTTAGTTCAAGAGGAACCCACTTTACTTTTAGACTCCCATCAGGTAATCTTTTTTTATGCCAGCCACCATTCATCCATATTTTTTTACTAACGCTTATATACTCCTCGTCCGTCTTTGGAATACAAGTAATTGTACCTTCTGTTTCTCCTAAACTTTCAATGACAGAATGCATATCATAATTCATACTATTATGGGCTATTATAGGAATATGTTTGGCGCTACTCATTGAATAATTACATGTGTTATGAGCTGGCCCCCTATATTTTCCATTAAGATGATCATGGTCCCTTACCCTGTCTTTCCCTAACTCTTTTCCACAGACATAACAGTTTACAGCTGACTTGAATTCTCTTTCTTGGGTCTCACTTATAATAATTGGTTTTGGTGTTTTTAAGTAGTCTCCCCAGATTTCCTTACACTCAGTTTCTATGGCTTCAACAAACATTTTACCGATATCCTCATGCTCGTATTTCTTGGTGTAGCTTACAACTTTTCCTGGGAAGATAGTTGGATCCGAGCATATAATCTGGTAGCAGTAACCACTAGGATCATGTTTTTGATATTTCATGGTAAAACTTTTGGTCTCACTTTGTTCCACCGTATCCAATGGTTTTAGCAAACACTCAAAATCATATACAATGATGAAGGGAACATCCTGGGTTTTTTTATAGTCCTTCTCGCTCCATCCCATGGTATCATTCTTACCCTTTGTAGGAAATATTTGAACCTGGGCATCATATTTTCTGCACAGCAACACATGCTCATCTCTGTTCTTTTTATTTCGAAATGGGTTTGTACAAAAGTGGCAGTAAAACTTTTTGGCTTTATGGTTGTCTTCTTGGCTACCCCACAGTCTACTTCTGTCCTTAATGGTGGCGTAATGATTATTATGTAAGAACAGGTCTACAAAATTTTGATAATTAGTCCTACTTATTTGCATTTGAAATACCTTTTGTATCTCCAAATCATAACTAAAGACATTAACACCTATTTTGTTCATCTTCTCGAATTTGCTAATGTCCGTAATTTTAAGAGGGAATTCCAACCCTTTGATGTTGTACTTTGCTGCCTGTTCTTTAACTTTTTTAGAAAGCTTCTCCAAATTCTTTTGTTTTGGGTCTTCTTTCAAAATCTTATCTATCGCAACAGCATATAGGAAACACTTGTTATCCTTGTTTTTTGGATTAATGATGGCCTTTTTGTCTTGAATAACTTTCGGAAGAGGTTTGTAACCCATACCATTTAAAGGTATATATTTTGTTATTGAGATTTGGAGTTTCTCCACAGATCTTATGGCCCACCCAGATCCCTTCTTTTGATGGGATGCCATGTTTTCGAGCATCTCTTTTTTCATCATTTCATAATGTTCCCTAACATCTTCCTCTGTTGTCATTGGCTTCGTCATACGGCAGGCGAAGTGGAATTCTTCAACATCTTCCCATCCAGCTTTGTAATCATACTTTACAAGCTTGCACACCAGTATTGTTCTTACCTTCTTAGAGTTTTCAACACTGTTAATTAAATCCTTAACAGTTTGTGTTGTTCTCTCTAAGAATAAAGTAGGATCTTTAAAACCCTGTCCAGAAATTTCGTACAGAGCTGCTTTTCCATTAGCGAAATCTTTAATAAGTTTTGGCTCTGTTTCCCTTAGTTTCTTAAACTCCCTCGTTCTCTTGTTGAAAATCCTCCCAAGCTTGTTTCCAAGGACCTGTCTGGTTTTAGCGGTCTTGGCAGATCCTTTCCATTTTTTACCCCACCTTAAAATTTCTTGTCTCTTCTCTGCTTTCCTTACCTCTTTCCTGGCAGCCCGTTCTACTTTTCTTGCCTCTATCCTAGCAACCTGTTCCTGTTTTCTTTCATCTTTCCTAGCAACCCGTTCTGCTTTCCTAGCTTCCCTAAACTTTTTTTCCTCTTGAAGTTTGGCAAGCCTTTCTGGTTTAAATGGTTCCATCTTTCTATCTCTCTCACGTTGCCGTTGTTTTCTAAGTCGGGCATTTTCCCGTTTTTTAATAATTTCGGGAGTGTCCGGTTTTTTAACTTTTTTAATAACTTTGTTTCCTTCCATTTATTATACTGAAAAAAAAACTTCATAAAAAAAAAAAATGCTATAAACTAAAATAGCCATTATGGGTTAGGGTTAGGGTTACTTCCTTCAAAATTTTCTATAAAAATTTTTATAGAAAATTATTAAACTTTTTAAACTCTACTGACAGTTTGAACCTTACCATTGTAAAGAACAGATCTTCCATTTTTTATTGAAAATGGGATACAACTAGGGTTCCTTCCAATACTCGATGCAGCTTTGTAAATGCTATGAAATTTTGTTTCATTTCCTTCTTGGTCTGTAAAAATAATCTCAACAGGAGTTTTCATTTGCTCTCTGTTACACCTATCGAATGTTTCATTTTTAATCTGAGGTAACCCAAGATTTTCGCAAAGACTTTTCATTGTCATTTTGTGGACCCCTTTGAGCCCAATTTTTTTAGCCAAATTTATTAACTCTGATTTTGGATGGTGCCCAACAGGGTTTTCTTCTTTAATTTTTTGAATTTTTTCGCCAAGTTTTCTTCTTTCATCCATTCTAAGTTTAAACATCTCCATTTATTAATGGTGTTTTTTCTTTTTCTTTTTTCTCCCCCATTTTTTCTTTTGTGTTATCCCCCAATTCCAAAGATTCCACAACAGGAGCCCCAACAGGCCCAACAGGACTATAATTTTTAACAACTTTGTTAGTCCAGCCTATTTGAATATTCCCTTCCATTGTCAAATCCTCTCTGCCAAAACTTAACCCAAATTGAAAACCCTTTCGCGAAATATGGTTTTTGTTAAATTTTTCTTTACTTTTACTGTTTCCCATTTTATTTTCCTAACCAAAAAGATTAGGAAAAATTTGAAAACAAAAGTTTAACAAGTAACAACTCAATTGTTATCGGAATCAGCAACACCGCTATCAGCGACATTTTTGCCAGGATTTTCATTAACCTGTACAACATTTATTGGCCCATCTTTTACCCAAACATGTTTCGCAACCGTTACCCCACCACTTAGTAACCCGATCATTGGAATGTAGGGGGAAACCTTTGTTACCAAAAGTTTAACATCATCGCAAAAAAGTTTGTTTGAGGATAGTTCTTTGTCCAGTTCGCCATTGTTGTTGACTAGCTCCAAAGCTTCCATTAGATTTGAAAATTTTGAGATTAAAGTTTCTGTTAACAAGTTGTTTACTCGATCTTGTTGAACAGTTTCATATGTTAGCTTAATTTTTTCAAGTGCGGTTGCCGAAGCTTTTTTAAGATAAGCTTCTGAATATTTGATCTTCTTTTCAAAAGAAAGTTTAATAAGTTCTTCCCTAAGGTTTAAACTTTGCGTTTTGTCTTCGAATTCTTCAGTGTTCATTTATTATATTAACATCTTTGACTTTTGCCTCTCCAATTTGCGCATCTTCTTCAACAGACATTTCCGCAACTTTTACAAATACTTTGGCGAGTCCTTTACCAAAGTAGAAGGAAACTGCCCACAAAAGTGTTAGAAGAAGTGTTTTTTGTAAAACTTTATCTAAACTAATGTTCTTTCTTGGTTCCATATTTATCTTTGTATGCTTTGTAAACTATGTAAGTAAGTCCTATTGCAAGGACCCACAAATTTTTCGCCAACCATGCTATTCCTTTTGCTCCCCAAGATAGTGCAGTTGCTAAAATACTAACAAGTGGTGCCAATATTGGAAGAGCGGTTTTTGCAAGTTTTGCCAAAGCTTTTCCTAAGGCTCCTGTTGCTTTTGCAGCTGTTACAACACCAGCTTTCCCAGCCAATACTACTGTTGTTATAATTCCTGCAATGCTAATACCCACTGCAGCTGAAACACCCATATTTTCTTTTGCCCATACTTTGAATCTTTCAAATTTTGTTAGAATATTGTCTCTAAGCATATTTTTAACATAGTCAGTTTGTGGAGCCATGTTTGCTTCCAATCTTAGTTGTTCTGCCCTCAGTTCGCTTACAACCTCAACCTCCCTGAACTTTTTTTTCTAACTGGGTCTTTTTCTTCGTCTGCCAATTCTTTCCAATACTTTTGCTGAATTTCAACAGCTTGCAGACTCTTAGACTTTATGTTTCCCCTAATATTACGTATGGGAACATCCCCAACATTTTCTTCATTTTCGGTTTCAATATTGTCCAGTCCTATTGTTACTTCGTCATCCAACTGTTCAGCAACATTTTCCCGGATGTTGGTAATATTTTCAGGATTAATATTTTCTGGTTGGAGTCCTGAATACTCTTCAGTTTTCCCATCTCCTGTTTTTTGATGGTCTGCTTTTGCTTTTAAAATTAGATAATTAAATTTTCTAACTTTTTCCTTAACATTTTCATCTGTGTTTACAATGAAGTTGTTGCTATCGCCATCTCTAATAATAACTTTTGCTCCTTCAAAGGTAATCCCACTTTCTACTCCTGATTCTTCATCATAATCTATTAAACTTTTGTTTAATAATTCTGCACTTGCACCATATTTCCCTCCATCACCTTTGTTTACTATTTGCTTTAATTTATTTTTGAAAATTTTTTTTCTTTTTTCTGTTTCAGACCTCCTCATTTTACCTGCCATCTTTTTTACCGCTTTTTCAGCTTTTTTTGCAGTGGTCTCATCTATTACACCAATATTTAAATTTCCCCGGATTTTTTTAAGTCTGTCTGTAATCCCCTTATCATAGTCTTCGCCAAGATACACATCTTCTTCATTGTTAAAAGATGTTTCCTCTTCTTCATTTGAACGGTCTTGTTTTTGAGTTTCATTTGGATCTAAATCCTTCATTTCAAATCCTCCTTCTGCCATTTATTTAATCCTGTTTCCCAACAACCTTAACCAGCTCCTCACTGTAAAATTTTCCTAAAATATCCTCATCAGAGTCTCGAATTCTATACATAACAGGGTCTCCCCTAAAAACAGCTGACACTGTAAAAATTTCATTAGTAAAATTTGGGTCATATCCTTTGGAAAAGTTTTTTCTATATTTTTGTATTCTTACATGATCTCCAGTTTTAAATTTAGGTTTTACACTGCCCTCAAGAGGAGGAATTCCATACAATCTAAAAAAGATCTCATCCTGGTTTCCATCATTTACATCTTTTGGCTTCATTTTAATTGTGCTATGTTTTGTGTTATTATAACTTGCAGTAAATTTTTCAAGGATGTTTAACCACTTTTTGTTTCCTGTAAATGTAAAATATTTCCACATCCTGGTTTTTAATGTCC
Organism: Paragorgia papillata; assembly: GCA_035771165.1. NCBI lineage: Eukaryota > Metazoa > Cnidaria > Anthozoa > Scleralcyonacea > Coralliidae > Paragorgia > Paragorgia papillata. Next base: position 17,678 of record JAWNZC010000175.1, on the reverse strand, counting down.
GGTTAAATCTTTCTACAACAGCTGCCTTTCTGTGGGATCTGGATGAGAAATAGTGGATGCCAAAAGATTTTAGAAGGGTTTTTACCCCCACATTGTAAAACTCCTTCCCCTCGTCAAACTGAACTGTTTCTGGATATTTGCCAAATCTTTCCTTAAATTCTTCTAACATTTTTGTAACTCCTGGAACCATGCTTTCGGTATTCTTTCTGTGGACTGGGATTGCAAAACCAAATCTGCTTAAAATTTCTATCCCAGTCAGGATCCATTTTTGGTCTTTGTTTTTAGAACCAAATTTTCCCATGTCAACAAGGTCCATTTGAAGCTGGTCGGCGAGATTTTTAACAAATGTTTTTTGAAATCTTCTTGGTTTTCTAATAGGTTTGTGCAGGGTGTAGACCCTTTGGTTGTGCAACCATTCTTTGACTTGTTTTCTTGAAACTTCAACACCTTGTTCCAATGCTGTTTGGTAAAGTTTTTCCATGGATTGGTAACCTGTTACAGGATTGTAGTAGATATCTCGAAGCTCAAGGTCTATTAACAAGAGTTCTTCATTCATTTTTTATTTAAATAAAATGCTTAAGACTAAGTTTTTACAAGAGTATCCAAATGCTGACTTAGGGAAGTTTAAGTTTGGGAAAAAGATTTTCTTCCGAAAAGGAGAATTTCTCCTTGACATCGAGAGTAATGAGTTTAAAAAGAATGAAAATTACACCAAGTATCTACACTGGCCCAAGGGGTGGGGGATCCATGGGACTGTCCAAGCCTTTGAAAAGCAACCAAAATGTTCTGTAAATTTTAACAAAGTAATTCTGTATGTTAATAAGAATGAAAGCTTTGTCCTAGACTTAGACCCAATAGACTTAACATTCTCGGAACCAAAAATTCCTAGAAACCCTGACTTGAATGAATTTCTCTCGGTCCCATATTTTACCGCCATTGCAGCCTCATATGTTGCAAGCTATTTGTGTGGGATCTCAGACCAACATTTTAAGAATGGGTTTGAACGGTTTAGGTCTTCTTTTTTAACCAGCATAGCCCATTACCATTATGTTTTTCAAGTTAGAAGATTTTTAAAACACCCAGAAAAGTTAAGAAGACATTTGACTGAAGATGTTGTAAAAATTTTGCAACATAACCCTAATGATGTTTGGATCCAGAAGATAAGTAATTCAACCCAAAGTTCAAAAGATTTTACCCAATACATGAAAGATCTCAAATATGAGGTCAGGTATGTAAAACTGGAAAGGAAAAGCTATGGTAGAGTAAACATATATGAGGAGCTAATGTCAACTTCCGGAAGGCATCCAGATGATTTCAAACATTTCGTCCCAAAGACAAGCAATGGTCTTACTGAAATTGGGCAAAAGCTTTTCCAACAATCTTTGGAATCCTTTGTTTACTGTATTCTTGGTGCCCAGGCAAAGACAAGGTGGGTCATTGTTGGGCAAGGGGCAAAACGTTTGCAGACACAAGAAGTTTTCAAGAAGTTAATGGATGATACAATAGCCCAGGATGATGTTACCGTAAGTATTAGTAACATGAGGCAGGCCATTAAGTCTACAAATGTTGTTCTAAATTTTGCCGTCTCTCCTGGGTTGATCTTGATCCCTAGCGATCTGAACATTTTAATAAATCCTGTTGTTGGGTTTAATAATGTTCTTACTTTGGCTACTGAGAAGATGGTTTTGGGGTTTAATAGGAATTTGAACTTGGAGAGGGAGGAGAGATCGTTGGGGAAAGGAAAAGGAGAAGAAGAAGAAGAAGAAGACCCAGTTGCAAAAAATTTAATGAAAATTTCTCAAAAAATTTTACCAACCCAGGCAAAAATGTGGAAAAAAACTTACGAACAAGGACATCTCATCAAGCCACAAGTTACAACACAGGACAACAACAGATTACCAGAAGTTTTCGGGGCTTCCATAACTTTGGTTTATGTAATTTTCAAAATAATAACCTATCTATAATAAAAGAACAATATGTCAAACATGTTAAATTACACTATTAAAATTTCGCCAACTTTCAAACTATTCTTGGACAAACACAGTAGACCTCCTTTTACCAGTAAATGTTGCAACGAAAGATTGGAAGAAGATTCCTCCGGTCTTTTTTGTCCAAAATGTGGTGTTGTGCAAAGGTCTTTCATAACTAAGAAAAGTTGCAATGAAAACTGGATAACAGGAAGACCATCTGAGCCAAACAATGTTAGAAAATTAAAAGAAGACTATCTCAAGTTATTGCCATTCTGTAAACTAGTTCCTCCAGAGGCATTTGGAAAAAAGAGTAAGTATTTAACTTGTGCTTGTTTGGACAGGTGTTTGTGCAAGTGCGATGAAAAGGAATGTGTATGTGCTTGCCCAACTCAGAACCCCATCAAAGGATGGAAGGAACAAAAACCTTTGGTTCTAAGGGTTATTGAACATTTTGAAAGATGTATGGAAGAACTTAAGGACAAAGGGAAAATTAAAAATAGGCCTAACAAAAATCATATAATGTTAGCCATTCTTTCGATTTGTCAGCCTGAAATTTTGGAAACAATGAAAATTCCAAATTTTAGAAATCCTGAAAAGACTTTTGAAAAAATAGAGCAAATTTTGAATTATAATAAGAATGCGGAAAAAGAAAAGCTTCCAATGACTCAAATGGATATATGTATGTATTTGATTGCAAAAATTCAAAAAGAGAAAAATTCAAAAACTTAAAAAATTCTAATCATTTTGTAACTCAAAAAGTTACAAAATTTTTTGAAGAGAAAATTAAACAAACCTAGACAACAACCACCCAAACCCTGACCCAGACAAAGTAACAGCGATAATTTGATACTTTTCCATCTCCTCACTTGGTTGGTAAAAATCCTCAAGTTTTGGTTCAACTTGGGCTGATCTCATGATTTGATGGAGTTCATTAAAAGCTTTGGAAGTGTCTTGCATATTATATCCTGCAGTCCTGATCTCATCCTGTAGCTCTCTCTGTCTGTCTTTTCTTTTGATCTCATGTTCGAAAAATTTTTCATGGGCTTTTTGCAATTCTTCGGTTGCCAGGTTATGTCTTTTTGCCTCTTTTGCGAAACCATCTTTGTTGAAAGATTGAAACAAGTAGCCAGCACCTGCGAAGGCAATAGCGTTAAATAATCCTCCTGCTACCATTGAAGCCATTTATTAAATATGTTTCCATATCCTTTTTGGATATGAGTACATTTTTGTTTAATCGCTCATTTCGCCTGTGTCTTCAATTGGAAGTCTTTCTCGTGGAGGATCCTCTACCCTTTTCAAAAATTTTATCTGAAACTGAGGGAACCTTTCTTTTTTCTTGTTTACAAAAACCTTGTTAATCTCTACTTTCAGATCAACATGGCACAGTCCTTCGCCGAGGTCTTTCTTGTTTTTTCTGCTTAGATCCTCTTCGTTGATGTTAAAAGAAATAACATTTTCAAAATCTCCAAAAAATGGAGTGTCTTTTGTTGACTTAAGTTGGCTCCAGGCTGTTAAAACATTTTCGCAGTTTTCTTGGCTCAGTTGAATAGTCAATCTAAAACCACTTTTTGGTTTTCCTTCAAATGTTTTAGGTTTTAATCCAAAGCATTTGGTTTGTTTAAATTTTAAGGTAATTGGTTGTTCCAATTTTTCAAATAATACACTCATACTCTCTCTCTTTTATTTAATAGGACTTAAAAATTATTTGATTTCATCTTTTTATGATCCAACCGTCTTAGGCAAGTATCCTTTGTCTTGGGCCATTTTAACTGAAAATAATCCTACAGAGACAGCTACACCAAGTTTCGCGGTTTCTTTGAGACTGGCTGGTGCAGCGAGGGACTGACCTAGGACTTTCTTGAAAACCATGCTTGTTCCAACAGCTGCGAGTGTAATTAGTGCCGCTTGATACAAGTCATTTAATACTTCGTTCTTATTCATTTATTATGGGGGAAATTAGGGATAAAAATTCTCAAAATTTCAATGACTTCAACATATTTTCTCAAAGCTGCTATTAAATTATTTAACACCACTTTCAAGTTTCCTAAGTTTTGGTTTTCATTGTTTTTCAAAGATTCCCTAAGGATTAGTAGATCATTCAAAAGGGGAGTAATGATTTTTGGGTTCATATTTTTATTTTGTAGTTAAAAAAACTACAAACTTTTTGGGCTCAGAGGGGGTCATCGGAGGTTTTAGAAGATTTTTTAGAAGATTTTTTAGAAGATTTTTTGGAAGAAATTTTAGAGGGATCATACATGTTTTTGTTGAAGAAAAAAGTTTCTACTAAGTTTGTTAAAACCATGTTTACTTTGATTAAGTCATTTATGGCATTTGTCATATCTCTTGAAAAATGGTCAGTTTCATTTTTTAATAATATTAGTTCTCTTTCGAAATAATTTGTTACATCTTTAAGCATTTTCATATTTTGTACAATATCGTTGTCCATCCTTTTATTCATAATTCTTTTTCAACCTTTGGGCATAAAAACACTTCCAAAAGAATATCCCCAACATTTTTATCAATCTCAAATTTAAGCTCATTGTAAATGCCATTGTCTAACATCGCTACAGAATTTATGTTGTCAAACTTTTCAACAGATCCTTTCAAAATTTGTTTTGTTGTAATTGGGAGAACAACAGCGGCTCTATCCCGTTTTCCGGAGAATGATGTCTTTGTTCCATCGATCATGTTGCAAGTTATGCATACAAATCTCATCCCAAGATTTATGTTGGCTGTGTTTGGGCTGACTAGACTTTCTCCTTTTTTAATTGTTGTTGTTTCTGGGTAACCAAGCAATGGGCCAAGTTTTAACAAGGAAAGATTTTCTGTTGGAAAGAGTTTAATTTTGTAACTGAAAGGTAAAAGTTCAGTTTTTATCCCGTTTTCCTTCAATCTTACCATAATCATGCCAATAGTCCAGTAGCCATTTTGGAAAGTAATTTGATGCGATCCATGGCGGATGAAAGTTGGCTCTGTAATGTTGTTAAAGTTCCAAAACACTGTTGCATTTTTTACTATCATTTTTGTGTCCTCGATGATCAGTGGGTCTTCAAATTTTACGATTGTTTCCCCACTTTTAAGTAATAATCTTAGGTTCCTCATTTATTGTTTCAGGATTAGAAAAGATAATTTCGTGGTTGTAAGGATGGATCAAATTAATTTCTAGCCTTGAATATTTTTGAGATTTTAATGTTTCTTTTATTTTTTTTTCTTCTTCTTTCGAAATATCTAGGTAATCATCTAAAATAATTTGCATATCTTTTCTGTTCGGGTTGTAAAATGTAACAAGTTTTGAGATATTTTCTCGATATGGTTTCGCAATGCTGTTCATTTGCTGGGTAAGGACCGCTGTGCTAATGTCCATATGTCTGGCACTAAAACCAAGTTTGACAAATTCGCTCGTCCTGTTTTTAATAGCCTGACCAGAAGCACAGTCATCTAAGATTATTAGACTTGGGGTTCCTTTGCAATATTCCACAACATATTTTAAAAAGTCTTCGGACTCATCTTGGTCGCATGGGATTACAAAAAATCTTGGGTCATTCAGGTGTTCCCATTCTAGGTATGTTTTGTTCCATTCAAAAGTTGGGCAGATTAGGAATATGTTTTCAAACTGTTTTGGTGTTTCTTCTAGCATTTTCAGCAGATAGTGGGTTTTTCCACAACTTGTCATTCCGACTATGATCATGTTGAAGGGTTTTGGGTTCATTTTTTATTTAAGTTTTCAAAGGGTTGGGATTCTCAATAATTGACACTCTGGAATTCTCCTCCTTGGACTTTCAATAGCCCATCTGAGAGAATGAAAACATGGCATCTGAGGTCTGTTGTTGTTGCCTTTTTCTTAATTTCTAACATGATCCCAGACTGTGTTGTTAATAGCCTTGTACCATCTCCGTAAACATCATTGTCATTGATTGATCTCAGGTCAACAACAAGTGCGAATTTTTCTTCTGTAAAAAATTCCTCAGCTTGGATGGTAGGATAGTCAGTCTGTCTGAAAAGTCTTTCCGCCTCTTCAAACAGTCTTCTCTTTGGGATTCCTTGGGAGTAAATGCTGTTTGGGATCCCTTCGATGGTAACTTTTACCCTTTCAATGTTAGGGAAAACATACTCTTCAGATCCACTTCGGGAAGCTTTTGTAAACAACATTACAACAGCTTTCATGCTCTTTCTTGGCAGATTGATGGTTTCATTGATTAATGTTGTTGCAGCAGCCCATGGAGAAGTTTTCATCAGGGTAACATGTTCGAAGGAAAGTGCCCGGCCTACTTGGTAGGAGGATTCAATTTCTCCTACTAGTTGGAAGTTTGTAATGGTCTCATACTCAAGCTCGATATTCTCAAGCGAGTAACCGGCCACAGATTGACTATTTTGAGCTTTCATGATGTCAGTCCCTTTTGGTAGTGTAATTATATATTGCAAGTCATTTGCCATACTGTGGGGAGCATAGAGCCCATGATCCTTTAAAATTTTGCCTAATGGGATCCTCTGTTTTGTCCCATAGACGGCAGCATAAGAGTCGGAAGCGGCATCATCAGATTTCGAAATAAGTTTTCGTTGGTTTTCGGTAGCAATGCCATCCTCAATCATGTTGGCTCTTTCATGCTTGTCCATCCACAAGTCTTTGTATGTTCCAAGAAGACTTTCTCCTGTGTTGTCATAGACTTTCTCTCCTGCAAATCTAACTTCCAAGCGTTCTTGGAGTTGTCTTGCCAGGTTGTTGTTAAACCAAGATTTGGTATTTTTGTTCTTGAAGTCGAACAGGAGAAACATCTTGTCTGGCACTAGGGTAGCACCAGGTTTAAGTTTTGGGATATGGACATAAATTACTTCCCCTTCATTTGCTGAATTAGGGTTGAAAGTAATTACATTTCTGGCTCGTTCTCCGGTTATTGAACTTTTATGTAACCGGTTGTAACCAGGGATGAGTTTAACTTCTCTTTCGGTATTCATTTATTATATAGTAAAAAAATTTCTATCCCCTTAAGGATAGAAGTTTTGGTTTGGACCTTCGTCTTCCGCTTCGCTCAAAGATCATATTTTGAAAGATCTTTGTAGGCTGTTTTCGACTTTTGAATTTTCGGGGGTTTTTCTTCTTTTGTTTTAGCCCATTTACTGTATGCAATGTAAGTTAACACTAGGGTGCAACAGGTTCCAAGAATGGTACCAGTGTATGTAATCATAGAATTAGTACTCATTTCTTCTGGTTCTTCTGGTATTGATGCTAAAGTTTGTTTTTTCTTCAGTTTTGCGGCTTTGCTTAGTTGGGCTAGTTTTTTTCCTTGGGCTACTCTTTTGGGGTTTTTTACCCTTGGAGGAGGTGTTTTTGTAATAGTTTGGGTTTCAGGTTTTACTTCCTTTGTTGTTTCCATTTATTTGTTAGAGTTTGTTTAAGTTTGTTCAAAGTTTGCTCAAATTTGTTCAAAAATGTGGAATAGCTAGCTCAAAGTTTGTTCAAATTTGTTCAAAAATGTGGAATAGCTAGCTTAAATTTGGTTTTCAGCTAGTTCAAAGTTTGCTTAAACTTGTTCAAAATACTGCAACAGCTAGCTCAAATGGGTTTTTAAGCTAGTTCAAATTTGGCCCCCAGCTAGCTCAAACAGAATCATACACACCTGTTCTTGTTAACATTTTTGTTATGTTTTCATTTGGATGCAGAAAATTACAAATATTTTTATGATCAGTGTTGTAATATATTTCTTCTAAAGTTTTATCTGTTGCGGTTTTAATAACAGCTTTGACCAAAACACATTTTTGCCCAAATTTGCACTCTTTTGTTTCTTCCATTTTATTTAATTAATCTTAAGCAGGTTAATTTCAACATCCCACACATTGAAAAACAAAAAGGTATAGTCATCTCCAATCGAACCAGAATAGCTATGCAAAGATATTTTGTTTCCCTTTATTATGGATGCAATACCTTCGCAAAATATATGGTGGGGAAGATTTTCGTTATATGTTTTTCCCATGGTTACAACTTCCAAATCCGCAAGTTTGTTTGATCTTATGCTAACATCTCCATGGTAAAGGTTTGTTTTAAGGTCAAAAAATGCATTGTAAGTAAAACCATCCCACCATGAAGATTTTTTACTTTGTTGATCTATTTTATGTCCATCTGGTTGTAGTAAAAACCAATATTTTATTAAATATTTTCCAGATTCCGCTACTGTAAATGATAGCATAGTGCTGTTGTTATTACTGTTATCCCAACTACCTGCTTTGTGGTTTGTTTTCCCACTATCTTTTTTGTACTTTTTTACCTGGGTAAAATTTCCTGCTTGCCCTGTGGCCCCTGTAACTCCTCGAAGTCCTCTAAGTCCTCTAAGACCAGTTGATCCTTTTGGCCCAGGAAGTCCTTGGGACCCTTGATCTCCTTGGTCGCCTTTAGATCCTTTGTCTCCTTTGTCTCCCTTTGTTCCTTGCGGACCTTGGGGGCCTTGGGAACCTGAGTTGCCAGTGGAGCCTTTTGATCCTTGGGGTCCTTGGGCTCCTTGCGGACCTTGAGGGCCTTGTGGGCCTTGCGGGCCTGTTGCTCCCGTGTCGCCTTTGTTTCCTTTCGCTCCATCATCTCCAGGGTCTCCTTTGTCCCCTTTTTGTGCCGCTGCACCTGCCATTCCTTTGTCTCCTTTGTCCCCTTTGGAGCCTTTTGATCCTTGGGTTCCATGGTCTCCTTTGTCCCCTTTGGGGCCTTGGGGACCTGTTGGGCCGGATGTTCCTTGGTCTCCTTTGTCTTCCTTGTCTCCTTGGGGGCCTCGGACGCCATGATCTCCTTTGTCTCCTTTAGAGCCTTGGGAGCCTTGGGTTCCTTTGGGGCCAGTTGGGCCAGTAGAACCTGCAAGTCCTTGGTCTCCTTTGTCTCCTTTGGAACCTTGGGATCCTTGGGGACCTTGGGGACCAGTGTCTCCTTGGGGGCCTTGGTCTCCTTGTTCTCCGGTTCCATAGCCGCCGGACATGTCTGAGTCGTCATAAAATCCATAGTAGTAGCTCATGTTTTATTTATGTTTCAAATGAAGTTTCCATATTCTTTCATCATTTCTTTGTTAATTTTTACAATGTCGGCAGGAAGCAAAGGGCCATGGACAACTTTGATTCCATAAATTTTTCCTTTCAAAATAGAATTACTACTAGTGGAAGCGGTTTTATATCTTTCGTTGAAAAATACAGAACAATATGGGTTGCCTAAAAATCTCAAATCCGGAGTAAAGTCTGTTCCTGCAGATTTGACACCATTGAGGTAAACACTTCCCCCAGTCCCCAACCAATGGCAAGAAATAATATGTTTGCTTAAAATACTATGGGAAGCTTTCATTGGGAAATTTAAATAAGAAGAACCTTGGATCCCACCAACAATTACTTTAGAATAGGAATACGACTTGAAGCCAACAAATTTGTCGTAATCTCCATTATCATTTCCAATAAGATAACACCAATAATCTGGGTCCGATGTGCTAACCACTGTGCAGACTACAAAAACGGAAACATCTCCCCAGCCAAATTCTGGGCAGACGAAACACATGTAGTTTTTTCCCTTGTTTTCAATGTAATCTTTGCCTGGGCCGATGGGGTCCGAGCCAAATGTTGGGGCAACGGTTTTATCATTTTGCCATAAAACAGAGTTTCCACTCCGTGCTCGGGTTATTCTTTTTTCTCCATTAACGGTTTCAAAGGTTTTGTCAGCTGTTGTTAAATTAATGTCAAAAACAGTTTTGTAGTCCCCTTCCACCCCCAAATTTTTTATCTTCTTCTCAAGATCTTTAATCTTCTTTTCTGTATCATCATGCCTAGCAGAATGATGGCGTCTTCCGTAACCATAGAAATAACTCATTGTTTATTTATGGTTAAAATTCCTATTCTTTTGGAATAGGAATTAAAAATTTTGACTACCAACCTTCTGGCAAAGGTTCTTCCTCTGATTCTTCTTCTGTTTCTGTTTCTTCTTCTTCCTCTTCTTCGGGTTCTAAAAATGCTTCTTCTGGGAAAAAAACTCCAATTCCATCGATCCATTCTATTTGGTTTTCATCATAAATTTCAAAAAATTCTTCTAATGTTTCATGCCAACCCACTCCTCTAGTGTTTTCATCTATGAGATGGTAACCATAGTTTCCTTTCCATATAAAAACTCTTTGCAAACAGTTTTCGGGAATAATGTTAAAAACCTCATTGTCATCATCCCATTCTAAAACATTATGGTCCCAAACTCTGTATAGTTCTCCTAATGTTTCAAAGCCTTCTTGAAAGTCCCCATATTCATTGTAAACTGAAAAATTTGGGGTTATTACTTCTTCGCTCATCCTTTTATTTCTTTTCCAAATTATTCCTTTAAACCAATTTCCTTTAAACCCGCCTTCGGCTTCCGACCCAACAACTTCTTCAACAACTTGCCCAACCATCCCCTCGCCTCCAGCTCCACTTCGCTCCGCCTTCGCCCCAGCTCCGCCTTCGGCTTACCCCAACACCCACCCAACAACTTCCCCAACAACTTCCCCAAGAATTACCCAAACCTCCGAAGGGGGATTTTGGGGAAAATTTTAGGAAGACTTCGGGAAATTTTTGGGAAAATTTTAGGAAATCCGGAGGGGGATTTTGGGGAAATCCGGAGGGGGATTTTGGGGAAATCTTGGGGAAATCCGGAGGGGGATTTTGGGGAAATCTTGGGGAAATCCGGAGGGGGATTTTGGGGAAATCTTGGGGAAATCCGGAGGGGGAAATTTTGAAAATCCGGAGGGGAAATTCTTCGAAAAAATTTTGAAAATCCGGAGGGGGAAATTTTGGGAAAAATTTTAGGAAGACTTCGGAAAATTCTTCGGCAAGACTTCGGGAAGACTTCGGGAAATTCTTCGGGAAGACTTCGGCAAGACTTCGGAAAGTCTTCTCAAACTCGAGATCGGAGTTGAAGGCGGATCGGTCTAGAACAAGGAAGGCCTTGCTTGGCCAACACCCCCTGAATTTAATGGCCGCCATCTTGGATTTAAAAAGTAGCCAGAACCCGCCTTTATACACTACTTATATATATATTATTATTATTATTATTATTATATATATATATATATTATTATTATATATATATTATGTATATATATCTGAATGTATTTCACCGATGCTGTCCCACATGCGGTTGTCACCGACGATCGCATGTGTATAAGTAATTGATGAAATTCATTCAGATTGTTCCAAGCTACACTGATGAGCTGTTGTACAGCGAAACACCGTGTCTGCAGATTGAACTATATATTATATATATATAGTTAAAGTTCAAAGACTCAGCAGGTTTGATTAGACATTTTATTACTATTTAGTTTCGTGCCACAAATATTGTGTGGTACTCTTCAGATAAAATGGTCTAATGACTAAGATGTAGTTACAGAGATGATTACATAAGTGTCTAGATTAGGGATTATTTGGAAATTCTTGACGTTCATTCGTTAGTTTGAATATTCAAAGGTTTTAACCGTTTTTTTAGTGATATAGTATATGTACATGAATATATCCACTTGTGGTTGGTAAGTGGTTGTCAAAAATGAACATGGAACAGATCCCGGAAGGATTAACATTAGTATATAGGGTTATAGCCGTATGTTATAAATATACATTGTGAGGTTATGTTACAGAGTTTCTTAAAATAAATTTATTAGCATGTCTACATGATGAAACAAGTTCGTTACATTTGTTTAGTGTGGCCAGAGAAGGTTTGCAGATGATAAAATATTTCTCCCACAGGCATAAGCTACATCTGTTTGAGGTGTTATTGTAGGGCTTGGCTTGCTTGATAAGTCTCCACTTAATGTTGAACTCGGCATTTTTATCTTTAAGCTCCCAGACATGTTTACTCAGCTCAGTGGAAAATTTATTTTCTCGGTGTTTGAATGATGCTTTGTGGTTGGTAAATCTCGTTTTGAATGTGTTTGCAGTGAGTCTGATGTATGTTTGGTTGGGTTTGTTGTCGTTGGTGATTACTGTAGCTTGGTAAACAACTGACTTAGGCATTTGCCAAGTATAGGGCAATCGTCAGGTTTTCTGCAGTTACATTGATTTGGCGTTGATGTTTGTTGTGTTGTCTTCTTTAGGATGGTCTTGTTGTGTCCGTCGATGGTTTGTTTTATGTTGGTCATGCAACTGTAACTAATCTTAACAGTGTTTTTGTTGAAGATTTTGTGCAAGCTATGATTCTCATGAAATTCTTCATTAAGAATTTTAAGAAACGTTTGGCCGATGTTGGTGGCAATGTTGCTGCTGTATGGTGGATTGTACCATGTGACGTTCCTGTGTCGCTTTCTCGTTTTGTTGGTGTGGTCGTTAGGTGGTGTTGGGGGTTGGAATTTCAGTTTGTGTTTGTACCCACTGTGTTCAAGAGCTCTTTGGTATAAGGGTGCTGTGTGGTTAAATGAGTTTTCGTCAGATGAAATGTCAGAGAGTCGTTTGTTAATGGTTTCGGGTAAGTTCTTGATGATTATTGGTGGGTGGTTAGATTTGGTGTGTATGTAGAGTGGTACATTGTTGGGTTTGGTGTAGGGCATATGTGTTCCAGTAGTTAAATTGAGGGTTACATCTAGAAAGTTGACGATTTTTTTGTCGACTTCGATGGTGATTTTCAGGCCGTATTTGTTGAAGGTGGCACAAAGGTCTTTCTTGATTAGATCAACCTGGCGGGGGGATGCTTGAGTTATCCCGAGGCCATCGTCTCTGTATAGCCCAAAATTGTTGCCGTGTTTCTGCGTAATAAGGTAAAGGAGAAAGGAGCCCACAAGTTCGCAGGATTCTGCACCGTCGTAACTGCCCATGGTGATGTCGAAGAGGTCGGGTGATGATTTCTTGCCCCATTGGTTTTCGTTATTAAATAGACATGATTTTTTGGCGTGAATAATGATTTCTCTTTCATCGTTTGTGATGTTGTCATGTGTAGAGGCGAAATCTAATGCGGCGTTCAATAGTTCAATTGAGATTGATGGGTAAAAGTCTACCACATCGAATTCAATGAATGTGTACTGGTTTTTGTTGTCGATGTTGTTGAACCAGTTCAAAACAGTAGTTGTGTTCTTCCATTGGTTGAGGTTCATGGCGGTAGTGGTTTTCTTGTTGATTCTATCGAGGATTTGTTTAGTGATTTTGCCAATTTCGGGTTTTGATCAAAATCATCAATTTCAATTGAACTATTGAACGCCGCATTAGATTTCGCCTCTACACATGACAACATCACAAACGATGAAAGAGAAATCATTATCCACGCCAAAAAATCATGTCTATTTAACAACGAAAACAAATGGGGCAAGAAATCATCACCCGACCTCTTCGACATCACCATGGGCAGTTACGACGGTGCAGAATCCTGCGAACTTGTCGGCTCCTTTCTCCTTTACCTTGCATGAACAACGTCAAGTCTATTATCACGAAACATAATTCACGCACAATCAGGAAAAGCAAGCCACGAAGCATAGTTACAAGCAGTTGCAATTGCAGGATTAAGGACAATTGCCCCCTACGTGGGCAATGCATGACAAACAACATAGTATACAAGGCATCTATTTCCATAAGCAACACGAACATCACTAAGCAATACATTGGCATGACAGCAAGTACATTTAAAGAGCGATATCGTAACCATACTAAATCTTTCCAGAATAAAAAGTATTCAAATGAGACGGAACTTTCGAAATACATTTGGAATCTAAAAGAAAAAAAACAAAGTTTCGACATAACCTGGTCTATACTAAAACACTCAATTTCTTACACGGGAGGATCAAAAAGATGCAATTTATGTTTGGACGAAAAACTTTTCATCATGAAGGCAGACAAACAACTCTTACTAAACAAAAGATCAGAAATAGTTTCGACGTGTCGGCACAAAAATAGATTTCGGATCATCAACCTAAACAATCAGAGGAATGCGCGCAACGTTTCGACGCCCACACCCACGCTCCAAATGAATGCGCCGGACGTTTCGACGCCCACACCCACGCCCCAACTAACGCATTTAAGCAGCCCACTAACCGATATTTTTCAGTCGCCTGATGATCCCGTTTAGGGTGAAACCTCTGGTAGCGAAGACTTTAAGGTAAAACTATACTTCATACTTTGTATATATATATATATATAATTAAGATTTGATGCTGTGTCGCTACTCCGAGTTTCACGCTATCGCGATCTTCAGGCAACTGACTGATTAGGTTCTGCTATTCATTATATACATTGGCTACGTCATTAATTAAGTTGGTGTTTAGTTACGTGTCGACACTTCGAAAATAATTCAGATCGTTTGTTCAAAAAGTTTTTCTTTTTTGCCTTCATCAATAAAAGTTTTTCTTCCAGACATAAATTGCATCGTTTTGATCCTGCCTTGTATGCCGCTACGTGCTTTATTACAGACCACTTGATGAGGTGGTCTCGGTTTCCAATCTTCAATCTCCAGATATGTTTCGACAACTCGGTGTCGTTGGCGTATTTTACGTTTCGGAAATATTTGGTATGGTTGCGATATCTCTGTTTGAAATCGTTGGCCGTTACTCCTATATAGTTCTTTGTTTCTCCGTTGTCTGTTGTCGTTACTTTCTCCGTCTGTCTGTTGTCGAATCCCGCAAATGTAACTGCCGACGACCTGATGAATGCCCAATCGCTGGAAATTGTTTGGCAAAGAGCTTGGTTTACCAAGCCGAAGTAACGACAACAGACAACGGAGAAACAAAGAACTATATAGGAGTAACGGCCAACGATTTCAAACAGAGATATCGCAACCATACCAAATCTTTCCGAAACGTAAAATACGCCAACGACACCGAGTTGTCGAAACATATCTGGAAATTGAAGATTGGAAACCGAGACCACCACATCAAGTGGTCTGTAATAAAGCACGTAGCGGCATACAAGGCAGGATCAAAACGATGCAATTTATGTCTGGAAGAAAAACTTTTATTGATGAAGGCAAAAAAGAAAAACTTTTTGAACAAACGATCTGAATTATTTTCGAAGTGTCGACACGTAACTAAACACCAACTTAATTAATATATATATATACATAATATATATATTATGTATATATATATTATATATATATATATATATATATATATATATATATAATAATATACAAACACTCGCATATACATTGTATATATGTATATATATATATATATATATATATATATATTTATATATTTATACCTGATAAAACACGTGCTACGAGTGTTTTGAATAGCTTAAAATACTCATTAATATTCAATAGACGTTTTGACCAATCGAGATGGAAAAAACGTTAAAGTTTAGTTCATCTGGGGCTGGAGAGAATAATAGTGAATTACAATGTGTAAGTAATTACATTGTGTAACATCAAGAAATTTTGTTGACGTGAAATCAGTTTAGTCGTTCAACTGCTCCAAAGTGAATAACGATTTAACATGCCTCCAAAGCGGCGTTTCAGGACACCGAAGTCTGAACAGGAAGAAAAACAGGTATTGGAAGAGTGTATCCCTAAGTCGACACGATGCTCTACAAAGTGGGCTTTCAAACTCTTTTCCAAATGGAAAATTGAACGAGTCAACAAAGATCCCTGTATAGAGCAGCGTTCGTTTAAAATGGACATCGACAAAGTGCAGACATTGGATACGAATATCGCCAATATGAGTGCCGAGACGTTAAACTTTTGGCTGACAAAATTTGTTCAGGAAGTGGTCAAGGTTAACGGAGAGAGGTATCCGGGAAGAAGTTTGTACATGATTGCTGCGGGTCTTCAACGGCATTTAGGCAAAAGTGGAAACAATATTCGACTGCTAAATCAAGGCGATGCAAGGTTAGTTATAAGCGACTATTTTAAAATGACTTGCATTTTGTTGTGGCTTAATAGGATTTATGACTGTGATCTGGAGTGATTCGAATGGACGGTTGGCTTTGTAAATCTCATTTTTCTTTCATTTTCAAGGTTCGACATATTCAGGCGTGCGTTGGATGCAGAGATGCGGAAGGCAACCCTAGACGGCGTTGCCATCAAGTCAAAAGTGGAGGATAGAGATGTAATATCAGAAGAAGATGAAGTTGCTTTGTGGAAGAAGAGGCTCCTGGGCTGTCACTCAGCTAAGTCGTTATTTAGGACAATTTATTTCTATAACGGCAAATTGTTTGGGTTGCGTTCAAAAGAACATAGGAATTTGAGATACTCAAATTTCAGGGTGGACTCGCAATCAGTTACTTATGATGAAAGTGTGTCCAAAACCTATCACGGTGGGTTGAAAGATTTAAAGTACAAGCCGAGAGTAGTGAAACATGTTTGTTGTGCTGGAAAAGATATTAACCATCAGCCGTGTATTGTAAATTGCTATGCAATTTATATGGAAAAATCAAAGAGCTAGCTGGCCATGTAGAGGTATTTTATTTCAAGCCAAATGTAAATAGCGAGGTGTTTTGTCAAATGGCTGTAGGTATTAATACACTAAACAAAGTCTTACCCGACTTGTGTAGCGAAGCTGGGTTGGAACGTAAGACATCACATTGCTTAAGAGTGACTTGTGCTTCAAGGCTATTTCAAAATCAGGTAGACAAAAAATTGATACGCGATGGAACAGGCCATCGTTCAAACGCTTTGCTAAGCTATGAGAAATCAAACTTAGAGCAAGAAATCAATGCCAGTAGACTGCTGGGACCACCAGTTTTAAGTGATGCAAGTAGTGCTACAACTAGTGCAGTTACCGCTACCGCTACAAGTAGTCCAGGTGAAACAATCAAAGAAAGTTCTTCAAACATTGAAGAAGACCTTGAATTGTTAGATTTTGAAATGTCAGATGAGTTGAGACGCGAGATCATTTCACCAGATACTAGTAGGCGAGCAAACGTTATGATGTCGGAGTCAGTGTTCAACAATTGTACCTTTAATTTTGGGCAGTAATTTGTGTGTAAATACTATTGTTGTGTTCCTGAGTTAAAATCAAATATTGGTGTGTTTTCGTTTAATTTCATATGAAATGTAAATGAACATGAAGCATTATATAATGGCACATGTGCCATTATATAATGCTTCATGTTGATTTGCATTCCATTGTTCTTCTATTGTAACCCACTATTTCCCTGGGGCCGATTTCAAATCCCTCCCCGGGCTTTAGAAATGTCGAGTGTTTTATTGAGTATAGAAGCCTACTCACGTGTCCAAAGAAGGTCATCCGATTGGTCAAAACGTCTATTGAATATTAATGAGTATTTTAAATATATATATACTATATGTGGGCTTACCTCAAATGTTGATGGTCGCTACTTGTCAGTATATATATATATATATATATATATATATATATATATATAGGGCCCTGTTAGGGTAAATTCCGACAGCCGACATTGCGTTAAATCAGCGACATGCGAGAGCTGAAATGGCGACAAACGACACCAAAGTTGACTAAAATTGCGACAGCGAATGGAGAGTAGTAAAAAAATGACAGCGGAATGCTCTATTGGGTTTGTAGAGGATTTTGTACTGATTCTGTTGGATTTTTTAGGATCTGTTGGGATCTTGTCCAGGATACTGTACAATTATTTAGGATCTTCTCAGGATCCTGTACTAGGATTTTTTAGGATCTCGGGATCCTGTTGGATATTTTAGGATTTTCTCAGGATCCTGTCGGATATTTTCAGGATCTTGTGTAGGATCTTGTGTAGGATCCTATAGGATCTTGAATATATAGGATCCTGATTAGGAGGATCCTGATTAGGATCCTATAGGATCTTTAACTAGGATCC
>JAWNZC010000174.1:1692500-1709745 GCA_035771165.1 Paragorgia papillata | reverse complement strand
TTGGATAGCTGATTTATACCATGGAGACACTTAGGACATTTTGTTATTTTATTCTACTGGAGATGACAAGGAAAGCAAATCCCGTATTTGGGTCTATAGTCGAGGCAAATGGTGCATGGTCAAACATCTTATAATTAGATTTCAACACGGGAGGACCGAGACCCGATAGAAGGTACCAATTTAATATATAGGCTATTTCATCACTTTGTATATATCAGGCCTAGTTCAAACGTCGAACTTATCATGTGCCGAACCTAATCATATTAAGTTCGACCAAGTTCAACGTTGGTTTCAAACGTCGAACCTAATGGTCGCGAACACTCGAACTATTAAATTGCTAGGGGCGAACATTCGTTGGTTTTGATTTATGTCTCGCAAGTAAGGGTTGGGGTTAGGGTTTAGGGTTAGGAAAAGGTTAGAATGACGGTTAGGATAAAAGTTTGGTTTAGGTGTGGATTGGGTTCAGTCCTAGGTTGAAATTCAATTAAGAATTCAACTCATGCTTGTTTTTCGCTAAACAGCTTACCTTCTCATTATTTTTTTTTATCGGAAAAAGGCGACGGTAAATCAGAAGAGAGCGAGGAAAGTAAACAGAATAACTGTGAGTAGAAGATGATTGAACTTGAAGGCCTGTTGTCAGTTAAATTCGACACTCATCTCTGCGCGCCGTCCGATTGACTTCTTCATCTTCTTCGAACTCAGCGCGTCGGTTTATGCACTTATTGTTACAACACACTATTCTTGACATCTTTCTTGGGTTACCTATACGTTACTCGTGCTCAGTCTTTTCGCCGAGTTATGTATGGCTGCGTATATCAATCTTCGGATTTGGAGATTTGGAGATGTTGGTCCTGAACCCACTGACCATGCAACAGATGGGTATGATAGCAGTAAAGAGCCTAGGTACGAGGCTGCAGAAAATGCGCTATCCATTCCATGTGCGGCCGTGTAAAAACGCCAGGTAAAAGGATTAATATCTGCGTTCACCTTACTTACCATTTTGGAAGGTTAGGTGCAAGCTGTAGACCGAGGTGGCCTGGAAACGAGTAGTGGTACTTGGATTCAGGAAAGATCCATGCAGGTGGTATCTTGAACTGCCAACGGCAGCTTGCACCCATCACACCAATTGCTTGGTGGAAATTAAGACTTACTTACCATCTCAGTGAATTGAGTAAGAGGAGGGATGGTGGGTACAAGATTTTTCTCTAATTTTACAACGCACTTGATGTGCAAGTGCGCTAATGATTCAGGGGCGGATTTAGGATTTTAAAAACGTCAGTCAAAGTTGTGGTCCACGGTTCTAGGGGGATCCGGGGGCATGCCCCCCCCCGGAAATTTTTTGAAATAGGGGTCTCTAAAACGGCATTTCCCACGATTTGACAGCAAATTTGAGCAAAATTTTGAAACTTTTAAAACATATTTTTAATGGCACATTTTATTATGTTTACAAAACATTTGTCCAAATTGGATGTTCAGCATTTATATTTTTACAAAGCTAATAATATACATGAAAAAATATCTCGACTGTGATTGGCTGTTTCCAGTGCAGTTAATCCCAAACAACATGCAGAATTGTGTCACCACAGTGCAAAAATCTGTAATCACAGTGCAGAAATCTGTAATCACAGTGCAAAAACCTGTAATCACAGTGCAAAAATCTGTAATCACAGTACAAAAATCTGTAATCACAGTGCAAAAATCTGTAATCACAGTACAAATCTCTGTTATCACTAAGAACCAATCAACTTGATTGTACAGCGGATTTCTCCCGACACAAAACAAACAAAGATGGCGGCCAAGATTCGGCGGTTTTGGGGATAATTTGTTCAAATTTGAAGCTAGTTATGCTTTAATATTGCCAAGTGAAGTACCTACAAGAAGACCAGAAGCTTCTTTATGCCTCGAGTAAACTTTTTCAAGTAGTAAAGGAAGCGAAGCGTTTTCAACAAATAAATATGCGAGGAGTGGACGGCTAAACACGTACGTTAAAATGTTAGTACAGTTGTTTTGAACATTTTTTCATGTATATTATTAATAAGTAATAGCATGGTTTCTCGTGCAATTTGGAAAAAAACATGCACTCGTGAGTTTTTCAAATACTTCAAATAGCACTCGTCCTTCGGACTCGTGCTATTTTGACAGTATTTGAAAAACTCACTCGTGCATGTTTCTTTCCTATTGCACTCAAAACCATGCTATTACATATACTAACTAAAATATTAGCCGAACGAGAAAGGCGCAAACACCCATGCATGCCTTCCAAAATTAAATAATTATTCATTGTCTCAAAGACTTTGTAGCGTGTAATTTTCTCTAATTTAATAAATTATATGTTATCTACCGACTACCGTAACATTGATATAAGCTAATTAGATAAACCTGGGTCATATTCCACGAACACGGCGTTAAAATATATCTTATCAGAGCAAGATAGCGAGACTAACCATAATTTGAATTCAAAATCATGAAAAGAAAGATCCAATTTAACGTTGAACTACACCTTGGCTTAAGGATCAATTGATCCTTTGAAATTCATATATAAGAGCTCCTTGGCAAACGTGAAATATGCTAATGACGCCTTGCTGAATAAATATATGTCTGAACTCTGAACTCTGAACTCAGACTTCACTAGGACGCAAAATGATAAATAATACGATATTGAGACTGGACAAAAACACACATATTCGACACTAGATTGTTTGTATATCTGAAATAAAACTAAGACGACCTTAACTTACCAGTCTTACCTTACAGCAGTAGGGGAATAAATTACTTCGCGCGGCGCCAAAATTCAGACGCTTTCAATCGCGTCTATTAACTCGCTTGAAATAAATCGATGACTGTGTAATCTAGATGACAAATCATCGTAGATTGTTCACAGTATTTCTTCATCGTTGCTGTTAAAAGCAGCTAAAACCCGTTCGAAAACGCTTATACAGAACTCGTATGACTGAAACCACGAACACAGAGAGAAGCCTTCAGGTTTCAATGAATAAATTTGCCATGGTGCAGATCGGTCAAATTGATCAAGCACCAATCAGATCTCTCCGCAAGCCGGTCAAAACTCTCAAAGCGAACGCTGACCACCGGTCATCCCTGCCCGGTGTTTGCTGACTCGCAAATCATGGTAAAAGCGAATTTGAAACCTAATCAGCTTTGGAGTCACGGCATAACATTTTCTAGAAGACTGTTTAAAATATTGTGTGATTGCACAATTATTCTGGTGATTTTTTACGTCAGTCGCGTGACTGGTCTGATGTATGTTAAATCCGCCCCTGACTGTAACTGTAACTGTAACTGTAACTGTAACTGTAACTGTAACTGTAACTGTAACTGTAACTGTAACTGTAACTGTAACTGTAACTGTAACTGTAACTGTAACTGTAACTGTAACTGTAACTGTAACTGTAACTGTAACTGTAACTGTAACTGTAACTGTAACTGTAACTGTAACTGTAACTGTAACTGTAACTGTAACTGTAACTGTAACTGTAACTGTAACTGTAACTGTAACTGTAACTGTAACTGTAACAGTAACTGTAACTGTAACTGTAACTGTAACTGTAACTGTAACTGTAACTGTAACTGGGACTGTAACTGTAACTGTAACTGTAACTGTAACTGTAACTGTAACTGTAACTGTAACTGTAACTGTAACTGTAACTGTAACTGTAACTGTAACTGTAACTGTAACTGTAACTGTAACTGTAACTGTAACTGTAACTGTAACTGTAACTGGAACTGGAACTGGAACTGGAACTGGAACTGGAACTGGAACTGGAACTGGAACTGGAATTAGTTACAAAAATTATGTAACAATTACAGCACTGGAAATAGAAGGGAGCTTAAGCAAATACAACGCGAACGCCAAGGACAACGTCCTTATTATAATACAATATAATTTTTCTCAAATTAACAACAAAGAAAATGAATATATTTTAAAGCTAACACCGTCCCCGTTCTACATACAACGTTATTCTTATCATTTTCACATCTTCAGGACGACGCTAACTCGTGAAACGACGAAACCTGTTAATTGAGTTAGACTTCAAACTACATGCGACAAAATCCTTTTAGAACTCTAAAGCTTTTGGATGTCGAAAAACATACTTCAAGTATTGAATACTACGTAAATGATTCGTGGTTTCTGCTAAATACTGAACTTTAGAATGCCGTCGTCGTCCTATAGCTTGCTTAAGCTCCCTAATCTCCTTCGCAGCCGTCATTTCGGATTCGTTCTCACTCCCCTCAACTACCGGCTGCTTACCCGAGCAGCAAATTCCTTTCCAATTGTTGATCAATCAGAGTAAGACTTCCAATATCTGGAAACCGGACCTTCGACCTTGAGGCTAGCCTACAAACCCAGACGTATTTCCCGGCCATCGTCTACGAACCCGAGCCAAGATTCGATTTCCGTGACGTATTACCTTTTGTATCGTGTTATCCAATCAAATTTGAAAATATATTTAGCTAAAATTGCCCACGCGTGGACTCACGCTGTACGAAGTCAAGGAAGGAGCGCAAAATATTTGAAATCATTACCAGATATTTACAAGATGGCGTCGCGCGGGCGCATATAGGACATTAAACATGACGGCCAAATCGTATAAGGAATAATACAGTAAAATCGTAAATTTTAAAATTTATCCTACTAGGACATAAACTTATCGGTTGCGGAGTTCGATTCCTGTTAAGAGTTAAGTAAGGAAACGCTATAACAAAAAATGTTCGCTTACCGAAATACACAGCCGGTTCCCAACATCGATTTATTTTCGCTGCTTATTTGACTCATTCTGTTATGTAAGCCATAGTAATCCTAATTATATAACGATGAACGACACACCACAGAAATTGTCACATCAGGCCGATACTTGTTTTCTTTCTAAGAAAACATTTCCCACGACAACGGAGAAAATTAATTAATTTAGCACTAACCAGATGTTGACCTCGACGCTGCTCAAGAAAGCTGAAACTCACCTTCACCAGTTCGAGCGGCTTCAGAAACTCAAAGAAAGAGACTAAAGTTCATTTTACTGAGAATATCCGAGTAAAACAATACGAATAGAACTGGTAAATGATTTTGCGGTCCTCGGAAAAGCAATTGTTCACGGCTCTCATCAGAGAATTGATAAAGCGGTATCGAAGAATGACACATTGAAACTGATGCGTCCTGGAAAATGTTTTAAAGCTTCTGACTTTGGAAGTTAACGGCTTATGTTCACGACGACAGCCTTCCACGCTCCGAGTAAAAACAAAGGCGGAGTTAACAAGTTTTGAATTTGAAAAGTTATGCCTAGAATGGAAACAGAGAGCCCCTCTTCTATATGCCAGTATAGCAGTGGCTGGTTCGACAATAATGATAACTGTAGTATAAAGCCTGGTTTTCACTAGAGCATGCATAAGCACAAGCATATGGCCATAAACAAAAGGCAATATAAAGAAATGTAACTCTTGTGTATGCCAGACTTGGTAAGGTATCTGACATTTTGTCTGGAAACGTCATACAGTATAATAATTGTTGCAACTATAAACGCGACAATTGTTGCCGTTAATCCGCTGTAATGACATGTTTAATATAAACGTTTCACAGATAAAACTTTTTAGAGCTTATGCTTATGTCATATGTTAGTGAAAACAATGCTTAAACAACAATTATATTACTCTTCAAAAAGATAATAAGTCATAAAACATATTGTACTCTCAAAAACAAACTTGAATGGAATGGAATCACATTTCAGCGAGTATTATTTGCAGAGTCTTCATAGATTCGATAGTCACTTTCTTATTTGGAAACTGATGTTGTCTACGGTTTGTTGCAATTACGTACCATTGTTCTGAAATTGACACATCGACTGCCACAGCTTTCACAGTCTTCTTGTATTATAAATGTCGCTGTGAACCGTGAACCATTTCCCGCCATATCATCTTTCATCACCTAGCCACAACTCTGGAGATCCAACGATGGAAAACTCTCCGTTTAGCACCATTTTCAGTCGATCAAACATTTGACGTGATGTCACTCAGCGATACGGCACTATAAATCCCAAGGGAATTGAGGCGACTGACTTGATCCTGCTTCGCTCGGCTGGATAGTAGTGAATCAAACACGAGTGGCAAGGCTTGAAAATATTAGGGACTAATATTTCCCTCTTTGTAAACGGATTTTATAGCATGATCTTGATGTTTATTCAAAATTTTAATGCCTAATAAACTTGACAAACTTTGATAAGCGCACTCTCGGTTACTTTGGTCATTTCAGAAATTAAAGGCGTCACTCAAGGGTTTCCACTCGCGGTTGCGTGTTATATATCCCGCACAAATCCCGCGCGTTAGTACTCTGTTTTTAAGAGGTAACTTGTGATTGGATATAAAGGTATTGTGTCAACGAAATCGAATCTTGGCTCGGGTTGGCAGGAACGCTAGTTTTTCCGAGGGAGTACAACGATGGCGGGGAAATACGTCTGGGTTCCCAGGCTACCTCGAGGCTTGAGCTGACGTTTTCAACCAATATTTCGAAAACTAATCTATTGCTTATAGTTTAGTAAAAAATTTGCATAAATTCGAGAATCTTAATAAAGATGATGTCTGTATTATCTGTGAATTGTCAATATGAAACCACAAGTACATAAAATAAAAGTTAAAATCACCAGGAGTATGATAACATCGGAGGTTGCTACCTCAGACCTTGGCAAGACATCCCCGTAATGGGTGTGTGAGAGATTATTATCCGCCTAGATTCATGTCGCCGACGCTTGTAGCTTTTTAAAAGCTTTGTCGCACCGATTTATTTTACAAACGATTAGCAAGATATAAATTCATCATACCATTGTATCGTGAAATTTTATAAAGTTCTGAGCTATAGTAAGCGAAATGTTAGCTTTTGCAAGTAAAATAATACAGGCATCGGGTTCAGACACTAAACACCTATTTTGAACTTTTTGTTTTTTTAAAACCCAATCTTAAATTTCTCTAGGCGTTCTATACGCTTTTAAAAGGCTCTTTTTTTCCACTCCATCGCAGAAACTATAGTTCGCAGCTTGCCGCGAGTACTTTGTAGCTCATTAAAAAGAACTCACAACGAGAAAACAATCACTGTGAGTTTTTTTTGTATTAGGATGCCAAATACTCGCAGCGAGCTGCGAGCTGGTTTTTGCGATGACTGGAAAAGAGCCTTAACACTGACTTTCACGCTTATTTGATTGCATACACAGCCAGAAACTCACAGGCTTGTTAACATCCTGCAGGATTTGCAGTCTTCTTACTAGCTTGTTAACAAGTTGCAATAAGCCTGTTGATTTCATCATGCTCTAAACCATACTTACAGCGGTTACAACAGATCGCTGGCTACAACGTGTTTTCAGCAGAGCCGTAACAAGTTGTTGGGACATGGAATATCAAATTGCCAGCAAGTCTTATGAAGCCAACAATTAAGGTAGTTCCAACTAGTGTCCGAGACAGAGCGTGTCGATCGCAATAAGTTTATTGCCAAGCATGCACCAAGTTGAACAACAACTTGCGACGGACTGTGTTATTAACAACCCGTGTTTCGTTTGTCACAACAAATATGGAACAAGTCCTGCATTAAACTCAAATAAAAATCCCTATGGGCGTTTTGCTGCGTGCTTTTTAGCTTTTTAACGCAGAAAAATTAAATTTGCTTTATCACGTTTTGGTAGAAAACAGTAATTCGTTGTGTGTATTTATTTTAATTAAGTGTAAACATCAATTTTATAACAGTGTAAATTTTTGGTGTGAAGGAAAATAAGTTGGAAAAGGGTGTAGAGATTATATACCTTTGTAAACATAAAAGGTTTACTGTTTTGATTGCCTCCCCATTTTCCTAATAAATCAATATATACAGCATGGGACTACCGTTACAGAACATAGAGACAAATATTATATTAAATATTGGATTCACATGAAGCAGAGCAGGAACGTTGATTTTATATAGTGTTTTATATACGGTCTATTGTGAATGTGTGGGTAAAACATCAAAACGTTATTTGTGAACGGAACTGTGTTTATCAATAACTATAAATGTTCCAGTGAGAATACGGCACAGCATTATTCAAAACACGGTCAAAAGTCGGTTTCTAATATCACAGCACACTGGACTACGAAGACAGACATAGCGGCCAGGCATGTCGAGACATCACTAATTCACTTTTTGAAAGGATATCGATCTATCATGCAAAGCTATAGAAACTTTAATGCGATCATAATGCAACAAATTTATCGACATCAATCTTATTTTCAAGTTCACAACAAGCATAGTTTTGGGTTATATAACCACAAAACGAACTTAGCTTCAAATATCCTTTAAAACTGTTGCCTTTACGGGCCGCGGCACTCTCACGGCAAGGATTTTCTAAGGCGATTTTCCGATTTCGAATATATAAAACTGCTTGAGTGACTGATTTGTTACAGACTCGTTTTGAATTTCCAGATTTAATCTTTTGAGGGCAAGGCTTCTGTTTGTCCGAAAAATCTTTTGAGTTTCAAATTGTTTTCCATTCGAACAGCTTGTAAAATAAAGTTCGAAGCCCTTCGAAGCTAAAATACAGGAAGTAATGAGCTTTCATCAATCTTATGCCACAGAGAGCCAATCATACTGCTAGAAAATATAATCACCCAGCCTGTGAGAATGACATAACGAAAACACAAACTTGCGTAACCAAGGTAGACCGTTGGCTAAAAAATTTATTTTTTCACAGTTTGAAAGTTGAAACAGACCGGTATCCACGATTCCAAGGATAAAAGTCTATTGGTTTTGATCGAGTCATGATATGTGACTGAAATATGTCTCTTGTTCATGTAAAATATATCATCATACCGTTTCACCATTTGGAAGAAGTTCTCAGTGGATTTGCCTTTCCAGTTTTGAGGCATGATAACATCCGTGGACAGCATCCAAGAACAGCGAGACACAAGTGTGTCGGGAGTGGCAGTTCATTTCTATTTTTAATTTACTTTCATCAAGTATCCATGCAAGTGCGTACTGTTAAAAGCGAGTGAACTGGTCCGCTGTTCCAGCACTCAACCGTACAAGAACTGTCAACGTACAAAGGTGTGATCAGATAGGGATCCTTTCAGAGTGCCAACCACGAATGAAGCTGAGGCTGAAGAGTGCAAACGTTCAAAAAGAAGCGGAAACATTAATCTAATTATCTGTTTTACTTATACGCTTTTAGTGCTGAGAGTTTAATTTCAGTTAAATATATTGTGGTTATTTTGCATGAACGGTACGGAAACATGCCCAAAATAAGTGAATTAACACGCTTACATCGGTGGACCAAATATTTGCAATGTATTGAAATTGTCTTCTGTTTAAATAAAAATGCTTTGATAGATATTTGCCATTTGGTTTAAATTATATGTTGACTTGTCCCACCCCCCCCCCTATATTCTAGCTGAATTAGATTCCTTAAGTATATAAATCACGAAAGTATCACAGGGTGTGACAATTTAATTTCGTTTATTTCGTATACTTTAGAAATCTATAAAATTCAGATAGAATACAGAGTACGAATAACGCGAAAATAACGCGTGTTTTATCAACATTGTCACAACCTGTCAAATGCAGACTTGTTACGTTATATATCATTAACACGAGGAGGAGTGTTTCATCCTGGATTTCCAAACAACAACCGAGACTTTTGTTGAAAACTGAGGCGAAGCCCGAGGTTTCTGAACAAATTTCGAGGTGTTTGGAATCCTGATGTAACACTCTTCCGTATGTATATTATAAGCTTCACTCAAACAAATCAGTAGTTTAAGAGAAAATCGAGGCGAAAGTTTTGGGCTTAAGTTATGTAATTTCTTCCTCCGAGATCAAAACCTCCGTCTCAGTCTTGATTTCGTTTGTTTTCGGTTCAAGAATTAATAATGAAATTGAGAAGGTTAGTTCACAAGTTGTTACAGAGAGGCATGAAATGGCTTTCATCATTTTCCTCTTTATTGCCAAAATTGGCTCTTAATAGCAAATGCCATAAATTAGTTTGGTAGCGGTTCGATCATTGCTTTAGTCAGGCTTACCTTTTCAATCCAATCCTTTCTTTTCCTTCATTAAATATCCTTAAAGCAGTTCCAGCACACTCTTCAGCACAATGGGTCCTAATCCAATTTATATACAAAGAGGGTTGTGGAATTACGTCACTACACCCCATCCCATCCTAATTAGAAATAACTATATAGTTTTGTTTATGTGCATGGAATCCCTTATAGGTAATATTTGCTAACAATATATCCACTAGTTTGAACATGTTATCAACTGTTCGAAACGTTCTCCAATATAGCAGTTCTGCATGAGGTATTTTTAAAACAAAGATAAAATCAGTTCATAAAATAGTTTGGAGGAGTTCCTGTTTCTTTTTGGCTGATCTTCGTAGAAGGTTCTGATTTCTTTCTCGAATTACTTTCTGTTCTTTATTTTCATTAATCGCTTTATTCAATCTTCTCATCCGTTGCTGGTTTCTTATTCGTTTCTTTGGTTGGGTACTTTCTCTCCCTTCTTCTGTAGCAGCTTAAAGTATGGAATATTCCTTGTGACAGTATGATCGACCATTTGCTGCTGTAATCATATGACCTTTCTTTGCCAAAGAAAGGTCTGGTTTGGAGGATGGTTTTCTAACTTTCCTTTTACTAGGGTTGCGCAGCAGCACGCGGTTCCACCGGTCCGAGATATTTGACGTACCCTTGGAGCATGATCTGTGTCTCATCAGCATACTCTTTATTCTTTGACGTTGGCTTTAAGATCTACTTCCTTCGAAATGGTGATGGTTCCGTGGACTGGGATATTACTCACGTGTGGAAAGTGTGTGAGCTTGGATTGGGCGATTAAACTAACATTGTTGCTGGTGGGATTTGGGTTAGGGTGTGCGGAGTACAAACGGTAGTTTCTGAGGAAGGTGTATAGATTATTGTATCCAGGGTTTACCGTTCGACTTGTTCTGTTTCGGACTGCTTATCTTCACCGTTCTCATGAATCGTTCGGACCTAACCATGTTGGGCGTGTGGCCAGTATGGCGTGATGCGTTGATTGCCTGAATCCAAGTCTATGTTGCGAATTTATTGAAAATCAAGTTCCATTAAATGGAGGGCCATTGCCGGATTTGGAAACTTCGGGCAAAAAAATGAAGAAAAAAAATGGCCGAGATGGAGAGCTGTTGGAGCGTCAGTTGCAGCCCGTAATAAAATACAAGAAATATAAACCAAGACACAGAGAAATTGGGAAATAAATGTTATTCAACTTGTTTCTGCATATTTTCTATTTGTATTGATGCATTCCGAAGCTGAGCGGTTCAATATTTCGACGAGTTTCCACTCACTGTTCAATTTATAACCGCTACATATGATACAAAAAATAAGGACAGGCTGGTAACTTTCATAGAGAATATTTCAGACGACCCTCATTTAAATCTCCGTAAAATACACAAAGACCTCGTTCGATCTCGCCAAATTAGCCATCAGTACATTCGGTCAAGAACTTGGCTTTCGGTTCATTGCTCTTTCATCTCCTTTGCTGCACGAGAAACGTTTCGACATGAGCAAACCGGTTTTTTGGCGTCACGAAGGACTCTCGGTCGATTGCGTACTAACGGAATGTGTCGGTGTCCACCTAATTTGTATGAACATTTCTCGAGCTGGCCGAAGATGAACGTTGGGGTCGAAGAGAGTAATGAACCGAAAGCCTAGAACTTGACAAAATGTCCGAATGGCAATTTTTGGCGAGATCGAGTTTGTTTTTGTGTGATTTTACCGAACTTCAAGTGAGGACCGTCTGAAAATTTCTCTATGTCAATGAAAGTCACCAGCCTTAATCCATATGTTAAATTAAGTATAAAGCGGTATAATTGTCCGTGAGCTGGTAGTAGCCGGAAAATATAAAGTTCAAACTCGACTCGGAAAGTCACAAGCATCAACAAATACAAAGCAGAAACAAAAATAAGTACATTTATTTCAAATTTCTATGGGTCATTGGTTCAACAAAGTGCAGCCCCTCTACCCAACAGCAAATGAAATCGAAAAGTAAAACACAAAAGGAAACACTGCTCGAGTGCACAAGAGTGGTATAACGTTTGGGTCCCCTGTGGTTTGACCGCGAGAAAAATGACTAAAGAACCTGACATCCAAGATGAACCTGCAAAAGGGCCTAGGACCTGACCGTCCAAAAATTCTCCATTACCGTGCCAAGTTTTGCCTCACTTTTTTTATTGGCATTCAGCCTTCCAGGTATATATATTATATATACAGATAGAGAGAGAGAGAGAGAAAGGGAGAGAGAGAGAGAGAGAGAGAGAGAGAGAGAGAGAGAGAGAGAGAGAGAGAGAGAGAGAGAGAGAGAGAGAAGAGAGAGAGAGAGAGAGAGAGAGAGAGAGAGTAGAGAGAGAGAGAGAGAGAGAGAGAGAGAGAGAGCGAGAGAGAGAGAGAGAGAGAGAGAGAGAGAGAGAGAGAGAGAGAGAGTTCACTTGCCTGAAAGCTATTAATTACATGCTTGTTGATAGATAACGTCATCAGATGGTTCTATGAGAGTAAAAATAGTGGGACGTGTCTTCACTAACGTTGAAGTACACTAGAATCGGAGTGACGGAACCGTTGGTCATGAACTGTAAAACTATTTAAGCTAAGTTCAAACTTCAAAAAAACTTTTTAAATAAGCCAGAGTAGCCGGTATAACTAAGTCTGATTCTTATATAAAGTTTCTGGTTTTACTGACAATCCAATTGAAATTAATTCTTAATAAGCGTAAGATTCTGTATATTTTCTTGGTGGGCTAATAAAATTCGTTGTTGTTCGGCAATTTCTAGAAAGGTGTGCAAGGGTATGTCTCCCCGGAAATTTTGGGGAACTCTGAAACGAAATTTCCCGCCTTTCTGACAGCATTCCTGACAAAGGGTCGCAATACATTGTAGATTTTCAAGTAATTATATATTTAAAAATAGTGTAACGATATTCTATATAATAAAAACCAATTAGAGTTGTGAAAACGATAAATCATGATAACGAACTTGTAGTAGCTGATCTTCTACCTTGTATTATCTTGAGCATAAACCATTAATCTTTGCGATTTGCCACTGGTCTACTGATAACGGAAGTGAACGTAACTCGATCATTTTCCAGCTGGAAAGTGAAAAGTGTAATTAGTGAAATAAAATCTAACTTTAAGTGGACGTATGGAAATCAAGAAATGTCTGAAACACGGCTAAGAGAGCAAATTGCTTGTTTTGAAAATCAGGTTAATGGCTGCTAGAATATAATGTAATTGGTCAGTACCAAAGAATTTAATTTTTTTAAATAATCAATTTATGGTTAGAATGACATTTACAGTTCTAAATCCAAATCACTAGGATTAGATCACTTGTCAAACGCTATACCAAAATTGGAAATTTAAATATGACAACACACAACGGCGGAAATACAGCAATGAACTAGTTATGACGAACAATGAACTAGTATTTGAAAATGCAAACGCGTTATATGTAAGTTTTAAAACTATCAACAAACATTCAGAACAAGAAGAGTGTTATAACCTCAATTCTTGGGGGGTTTGGCGTCCAGGCTCTCAAGTATGTTTAAAAACAGTGAAAGTAAAAGTAGCGTGCTGCGTAAGGGCTGTGTTGAAAACAACAATCGAAATTATAGTAAGTTTTTGATATACTGACGAAAAATCAGATAAGGTTAGGAGCCTAACGTGTTCTGAGCGAATGTAAACGTAACTCTATACGTTCTCGCTGTTTTCGGGCAGCCTACATCAAACCCAATTAATATATTTTCGATTTGTGTTGTGTTCTATTTTACTCCGTCACAAGGGAGTGGCCTACAAAGAGTGAAACAGGAAATTAAAGACTTTACGTGGAAAATAGAATAGCAGGACCACGCGTGTAGCAGTGTTTCCATGAAGAGCCTCATGCTGGGACTATTCATAGATACTACTGTAAACAAAAATCAGTTGAATAAAAGACTCCTAGGATGTCTTCTTGTTCTACATGCTGCGTTGCTTTTGTTCTCTTTCTTAACATCAGTGCTTGTGAAAATGTATAGGTAAGTCATATAGTACTTGACTAAAAGATACATTTTGCTCTCTGTTATAAATGTAAATAGAATATAACTAGAGTCTATTATGGTGCAGTGTGATAGAAAGATCAAACATAGGAAACCAGACATTGTGTTGATAGACAATAAATAAAAGGGGAGAAAGTGTGGGGATAGTTTTGATGTGGCAATCCCGGAATAGTTTGAGGATTGAAATTGGAAAGTTGAGGGAGGGGGGGGTGAAGATTAAAGTAGATAGGAATCACTTGGATTCAGACCAGCGCAAAGAGACTCGGAAATTGGATAGAGAAACTAGACATATAGGATTAAGAGATACCACAGCTACAAAAGACATCCTTATTTGATACAGCACACATTCTAAGGAAAGTATTACAATAAGGCAGCAAGGACGCTTAGGCCCCCGTTTTCCACGGTGTTTCACGGAATTTTTAGACGAATTGATTTACAAGACGAACGAAAAAAATGCAGTGGTTGACATCGGCAACCAAGGAAGTTTGACTTTGAGGACAAAGAGACGACGATAGAAATCGAGCCACAGTCTTATCAAAGAACAATACGTACTGTTTTTACCTAGTAACGGCTTGCTGCTTGGTCCAACACTGTTATTTTCAAGGAGTTAAATTAACCCCCCTTCAGCCCCTTTTTGGTAGAGTTAAAAAAGTGGAGTTACACCATGCATTACCAGAAATTGATGACAAAATGATCGGCCGCTTAAGGGCTAATTTACATATAGCCTTTATAAAATGGCATCCAATTTTGAACAGTAAATATATAGAGGGAAAATTCTGCTAATTGAGTATCTTGCCTACTATTTGCCGACTTTGCTATCTAAGCAACAGCGATTTTCAAATTATTCACTTCCTTATTTCTTTAAATCAAATATACCTATATCGTTGTTCAATGTTTGAGCCTCTCATCAATCATGGTGAGTTCAAAATGCATATTGTCTTGTTGTCATACAACTTCAGCCAATTTGGTCAATATGTTCTATCAACTCTCGAAACATTTGACCAAAGACGATTTTGAAAGTATCAAACAAAATCCTACCGCAATCCAGTGGTGCATGACCTGGGCACAATTTGGCAGAACGTATATATACCTGATGCAAATAAATAGGTGACTGAATGATTGGATAATAGTTGTTGTTTAGATCAGGAGGTCGGCAAATAGTTGGCAAGCAACTCAATGAGCAGAATTCTCACTTTAATATATTCGCCTTATATATTTACTAATGGGACGCCATCCTCTAAGGAATATATGCAATTGGCTTTCAAGCGATGGACATTTCGTCATCAATTTCTGGTAATGTTCAGAGGTAATACAACTACTTAACTCTTATTTTCAGAGTTAAGTAGAGTTACAACTTCCTTATTGGAGTTCAATTGGTAGAGAGTTATTATAAATCCAAGTTTGGAGTTAAAAATTATTTTTAACTCCGTTAATTGGAGTTAGAGGTGGTAAAACAACGAAAGTAAATTACATAAAAGATGGACAGACGAAGTCGGGAAGGTAATAGTATTACTTTACTTACAATGAATGAAAGAAATCTTCAAGTATAATGTAGTTATTGTCCTTCGTCAACGTGTTTGTGGAATTTCCTAGTAGATCTGTTAACTAGTTTTTGAGATAACGTTGTTTGAGTTTACGTTAGGTAGACAAGAGAAATCGATCGATTTCAATCATTTTACAAATATACTTGTGCCTTTAAATGTCGATTTTCACCTATAGTTTTCATCCTCAATTGTCCTGAAAATTACATTGTCTTCAAGCCTATTCAAATTCTCTACATTTTAATGTATAACATGATGATATAACTGATCGCAAAGTTTCGATAAAAAGCCAAAGAGTTTAGGTGTTTATTCGAGATACGCCAATTTGTAAAATTCAAAAAATAACTTTAAGTCTCCTCAACATTTCCGAATGTAACTTTGGAACTAGTTATCGTAGAGTGTTCAAACATATATTAAACAATAGCTCTTTCCCTGGCGAACATATTGATATATAGTTACAAGTTTGCAAGTATACTGGAATCCTACAAATTCAAGCGTAAACTTGCTTCCTTTATACTCCTTCGTTACTGGGCAAACATCCGACAATCGTAGCAAGAACTGGTAAGTCAAGGATAAATGATTGTATCTATGCTCCTGTAAATGTCTTTTTTTTTTTGGCCTTGAACAGGGTAACACTGCTTATGACCTTTATCAATTTCGATAAACAAGACAGAATTAATTAACAAGACGCCTGCTCAGGCGTTCACTCGGGCTACTGATTTCTGAAAGCTTGGCGTAGCCTGTTTCCAAATGTAATACGACATCGCGACACCTATGCGATATCTAGTCATGCACCTGAACAGTTCAACATATTGATATCTTACCGGTATTTGCACTATTCGGTGCTTATTACTACAACCCCCTCGCCCGCTTTTACATGTTTTTTTTTAAACACCACCCTACCCCCCTTTCCCCTGATTAAAATAAGCACTCCTATATAAAAACAAATGATATTAAATCCTTGGGATAATTATAGAATTTATGGATAGGATGACAAAACTGATTTAAATAAGTTAATTAATGAAAGTTGAACATATCAAAGCAAAATTAAATTTCATTATTAAATTCTGGTTTGTAAAAATTATATTGTTTTTAGGAGGTTTCAAAAGGGATTATTCTTAGCCAGCTTTAATGGCTTCCCTGTATGCAAACATGTTTTGCAAAGGCAGAATTAATAAAAGTCAACAGCTCAAAAATGACATTTATAATAGAGTCCGAGATAAAAAACAATTTCAGTAGAATCGGATTCTAGAAATAAGTATTAAACAGACAACGTTTCAGTCGAAAATTTGGAAATACAACCAAAAAAATCGCCAAAGCCCATGGGTATTTTATGATAATATAAAGTGCATGCAATGCTAATGAAAAACATCACGTCTACATAAGCTTATAAAGGTAGTGTTTTAAGTTAGCTTTAGTTAATAAGCTGATTTGTGGTTTGGACGAGGAAAGGGAAAGCACAAAAACGTGAAGTATATTGTTTAGGTTAAGCGAAAACTTGAAAACAACAAGAATCCTACCGTTAACTTTAAATGATTTGACCACGGAGTGACTACAAACACTGGAATTCAGATCGAGTTTTGGTTTTACGGCGTTTTGTTTCTTGGTTTCTCCATAGCCACTGGAAAGGGAGAGGGCTGTGA